>JANHAO010030165.1:0-10217 GCA_026873985.1 Saraca asoca | reverse complement strand
GAGGAGGGAGGAAATATTTTTAATTTAATATTATTGTTTTTATATCTTGATAATTCAAAAAAATCATCTTTTTATTTTAATCTCTTTTTAATTATAAAAATATAAAAGATAATAAAATATTTGCATAAATATATTTTTGTTGGATTGCATGATCATGATACAAGTTTAGAAATTAAATTGTGGTGAAACTACTTAGATTTTTCCCCTGTTTTTTCCTTGAAATCCACTAAAATTTTTCTACAATTTTTTGAGTTTTCCCCTATTTTGGTCAAGAGTCTCATTGTTTTGTTTGTTCAATTTCTTTTGTGCTTCTCACTTATTCCTTGTTTCTTTGTGCTTGTTAGTTCATGCTACATTTTAGTGACTTAAGTGTTAAGTAATTTTGATTGCCACTTTGTGTAAACTCTAAGAGTTGTCACTTAGTTCTCATAAGACTCAAAGGAGAGGATTAGAGTGATAAAAAGCAAGAGTGTGTGAGCATAATTGAGTGTAAAAACCTAATTGTGTGAACAAACATGAGTAGAGTGATCAAAACACTTGAGAGGATGTGAATTGGTGAGGCCCATATCTTTTCTAACATTTGTTTTGCAAAATTTTATTTTTGCTCAAAGATGGAAGGTAGTAAATCATAACTCAATGAAATCATGTTCACTCTAAGAGCAATCCAACAACAATTTGAGAAAGTGAATATAAAAAATGATATCCTTGATGAAAGAATCTTAAAGGAGAAGTATAGAATACAATCTCATGAAAAAGGAACTTCTTCCAAGCTTGCTCATCACCCAAATTGCTCTTAGAAGGCAAATGGAGACAAGAAACAAGTTCAAAGGAATGTCAAGCTTTTCAAGAAGGTCTTGACTGAAACTTCCTCAAGAACAAAGGTGGAAGATTCTAAAAGCGAAGGCAAGGTTAAAGTCCTACAAAAGCCAATAAACATCAAATGATTTAAGTACTTGAACCACGACCACTATGCCTTTGAATGCCCTAAAAGGTCCCATTCAAGTAGTGAAAAGAGCATTGAAGCCAATAAAGATGTGGTTGAAAGAGAGGCTCCAGTTGTGAAAAAAGTTTTGAATGCTCAAGTTAAGAAAGAGGTTGAAGAACAAAAAGAGAATATTTATCACATTAGATGCCATGTACAAGGCAAAGTTTGCACTGAAATTATTGATGGGGGAAGTTGTACAAACATTGCTAGCACAATTATGGTGGAAAAGTTAGCCTTGCCTACCCTAGATCATCCCACTCCCTACAAGCTTAAATGGTTGAATGAAAGTGAAGAGGTAGAGATATCAAAAGAAGTGCTAGTTTCATTTTCTATTAGGAGGTATAAGGATGAAATCTTATGTGATGTTGTACCTATGCAAGCTACCCATATTATGCTTGGTAGGCTATGGCAATTTGATAGAAATGTCAAACATGATGACTACCTCAATCGGTATAACTTCAAGAAGGACAACAAGACCATCAACCTTATGCTTCTCAACCCTAAGCAAATCTTAAAGGATCAAATAAAGAGAGAAAAGAAAACAAGAGAAGAAAAGAGAAGATGAGTGAAGAAAAAGAGATAAAAAAATGAAGAAAAAGAGAAAAAAAGAGTGAAAAAATAAGTTAAGAGAAAAAGAGAAAGAAGAAGAAAAGAAGTGGAATGTGTTTGTAAAGACTAGTGACATTAGGCAAGCCATATATAAGGATCAACCTATTCTAGTCCTATTGTGCAAGAGAGCTTATTTGAATAATAATCTTGATTCTAATACTTTATATAGTGTCATTGAGTCTATTTTGTAGGAATATTAAGAGTTGTTCCCCAAGGAAGTCCTTTACGGCTTACCTCCTATAAGGGGAATAGAGTATCAAATTGATTTCATTCCTGGAGCCTCCATCCCAAGCTAACTAACATATAGAACTAGTCCAAAAGAGGCCAAAAAAATCTAAAGACAAGTGGAGGAGCTCATGGTAAAGGGTTACATTAGAGAGAGCATGAGTCATTGTGTGGTTCCGATCATTCTTGTGCCTAAGAAGGATGGATCATGGAGAATGTGTATTGATTGCTGACCAATCAATAAAATCACTATAAAGTATAGACGCCCTATCCCTAGGCTTGATGATATATTGGATGAATTACATGGTTCTTGTGTTTTCTCAAAGAATGATTTAAAGCATGATTATTATCAAATTAGAATAAAATTGGGCGATGAATGGAAAACCACATTTAAAACTAAGTGTGGTTTGTATAAATGGTTGGTTATACCTTTTAATTTGACTAATACCCCTAGCACATTTATGAGATTAATGAACCATGTCTTATGTGCTTTCATTGGAAAATTTGTGACTTTCTATTTTAATGATATTCTCATTTATAGCAAAAATGAACATGAGCATGTTGAGCATTTGAGATGTGCTTTATAGTGTTTAAAGGATGAAAAATTGTATGCCAACTTTGATAAATATTCTTTTTGCTTGGAGAAAATTAACTTTTTGGGTTATGTGGTAAGTGTTAATGGTACTGAAATGGATGAAGAAAAAGTGAAAGCCATTAGAGATTGGCCAACTCCTCAAACTGTAAGTGATGTTAGGAATTTTCATAGGTTGGCTACTTTCTATAGGCGGTTTGCGAAAGATTTTAATACCATAGTTGCCCCTTCACTGAATTAGTTAAGAAAAATATTAGATTCAACTGGGAAAGGGAGTAAGAGAGAGCATTTAATTTGTTGAAAGAAAAATTGTCTTTAGCATCTTTGCTTGCTTTACTCAATTTTTCTAAGGCTTTTAAGATTGAATGTGCTACTTCAAGATTTAGTATTGGAGTTGTTTTGATGTAGGAAAAAATGTCCCATAACATTCTTTAGTGAGAAGCTTAATGGTGTAGCTCTTAACTACCTAACATATGATAAGAAGCTTTATGCTTTGGCTCAGGCTTTGGAGACTTGACAACATTACCTTTGGCCAAAGGAATTTGTCATCCATACCGACCATGAATCTTTGAAGCATTTGAAAGGTCATAGGAAGCTGAACTGTAGGCATGCAAAATGGATGGAGTTCATTAAGACATTCCCTTACACCATCGAATATAAGCAAGGTAAAGAGAATGTGGTAGCCGATGCCCTTTCTCGCAGGTATACCTTCATTTCTTCTATGCATGCTAAATTGTTGGGTTTTGAGCATATTAAAGATTTGTATGTTAATGATCATGACTTTGCCAGTGTGTTCAATGCTTGTGAAAAAGTTATTTTTGGTAAATATTTTTGGTGGGATGGCTTTCTTTTTAAGGGAAATCAATTGTGTGTGTCTAAGGGATCTTTGAGGGTTTTGCTTGTGAAAGAGGCACATAGGGGAGGTTTAATGGGACATTTTTGGTATTGTTAAAACTTTGTATATCTTGCAAGATCATTTTTATTGGTCAAGCATGAAGCATCATGTGGAAAAGTTTTGTGCAAATTATATTACTTGTAAAGAAGGTGAGTCTAAAGTCATACCTCATGGCCTTTATACCCCACTCCCCATTCCTAATGAACCTTGGGTGGACATTTCTATGGATTTTGTACTTGGCTTGACATGGTCCAACAAGGGGAAGATTCAATTTTTGTTGTGGTTGATAGATTCTCAAAAATGGCTCATTTCATTCCGTGTAACAAAACTGATAATGTTACTCATGTAGAGGATTTATTCTTTGGAGAGGTTGTTAGGTTGTATGGAGTGCCCAAAACCATTGTTTCGAATAGGGATGTGAAGTTCTTAAGGTGCTTTTAGAAGGTCCTTTGGAGCAAGTTAGGGACAAAGTTGTTGTTTTCTATAACTTGTTATCTACAAATCGATGGACAAATTGAAGTAGTTAATAGAACTTTATTTATATTGTTGAGATCTATCATTCAAAAGAATTTAAAGAACTGTGAATAATGCTTGCCTTATGTAGTTTGAATATAATAGGAGCATATATTTAGCCATCTAATATTCCTCATTGAAATTATTTATGGTTTTAACCCACTAACTCTTTTGGTTTTGTTGCCTTTATCATTTGAATAAGGTGTTACTCTTGATGGGAAGAAGAAGGCCAAACAAGTGAAAAAGTTACATGAGTAAGTGAGAAAGAACATTGAAAAGAAAATGGAGCAATACACTCAACAAGCCAATAAGGGCTGCAAGAGAGTGGTTTTTGAGTTGGGTGATTGGGTGTGATTACACATGAGAAAAAGAGAGGTTTCAGGCTCAAAGGAAGACAAAGCTTTACCTAAGAAGAGATAGACCTTTCCAAATGGTGGCAAGGATAAAAGACAATGCCTGCAAGTTGGATCTTCCAGGTGATTCTAATATTAGTGCTATTTTTAATATCGCTGACCTTTCTCCTTTTGATATAGGGTTTGATTCAAGGTTAAATCCTTTTAAAGAAGGGGAATGATGATGATGGTCCCAGTAAAGAAATTAAAACTGTGGAAATAAACAGATCTTGTCCTTTTCTCATTGGAGAATTATATGCACCAGTATTAAAAATTAATGATTCTTTTGATGAGATATGCAAAAAATTTATAACTAGGTAATGTGAAAGTGATAATGTTTAAAGATTAACAATAAGAGCAGCTAAGATGTAAATAAGAAAAGAGAATTGAAGACATAGATTTTTAAAGTGGTTTAACTTAAATTAAAATCGCAATTCAAGTCTACTCTACTTGATCTTTCTTAATTGAAAGACCTCTAAAATTAAACAAAAACTATCAGGATTGACAGGCTCATGAAATGCTAGTCTTTACAACAAAACACACAAGAAATTGACAAGTTTCTCACTAGCCTAGAAGAATTTACATAGGCTTTTCTAAACCTATACAGATTTCTAACACCTAGAAATCTTAAATAAATGAAATTGAATAAGAAAGTAATTGAAAATTACAATACTAGAGTTTGAGATGAATATCTTAAACAAACCATAATAACCTCAGGCAATCTTTGATCCAATTAGCTTAAAGAAATCTTAGAGAAATGATGAAGTAGAGAGAAAATCGTATTAAGCTCTTTCTTAGATGTTTTCGTATTAACATTGTATAGAAAAACAGTGTGAAAATGCTTATATTGTTAGGTTTTGCTCGGTGTTCATATGGGAAAAATAAAAATTTTTATAAACCCTAACCAAGCAATACCTCGAATCTAGTTGGAATTGGGTGTAACAACAATACAAAATATCAATTAGAGAGTCCACCAACCTTTGGCCAAACTCAGTCGTAGCGGAAAATAGCTTGATTATCACCAAAGTACCGGTCCACTTGTTTCGGTTTCTACTAATATCCACGCCAAAAAACTTCAAGAAATAGCCTTCAACTTTTGAGTTTTGGCTCAACTTGTTGTGCTAGCTAGAGAAGAGATGAACTTTTAGCTTTCAAAGTTGAAGTGGAACTAAGACAACAAAACCCTAGCAGAGCTTGAGTTTTCTTTTTCCTTTTCCTCCTCTGCGTCTGAATGTAAGGCCAACCAGGAAAAGGACGGATCGAACGACATGTCGTTTAGTCAAATATTAGAAGCCAAAACGACATGTCATTTTGCTTCATTGGCCAGCAGCTCGAGGCCAAAATGACATGTCATTTTTGGCCTCACTGAAAAATCATTTTTCAGTCCTCGTAATTTCTACAAATTACAATCTGGCCCTTGTAATTTCTACAAATTGTAGTTTGGTCCCTGTAATTTTTATAAATTATAGTTTGGTCCATGAATATCTAATATATCCAAATTATAGCCATAACTCATTTTCCGTTATGTATGTGACCCAGTAGGCCCCCGAAATATTAGTAAAAGTCCAAAACGCCCTTCAAACTTTTTGAAAGCATATAAAATTAATCTAATTAACTTTAATTAATTTCTCCAAATTAATCACTTGTGGACTTTAAGTTATAAGCGGACTCTAGCAAGCCATTATAGATACTTAAATTTCAGCAGGAGTCAACAATGATGATAAACCTATCTGTGACTGATCTCAATGCATGATTGAATCCTTTCATTACCTATATCCGGATTAGTCAAAGGTATGGATAAAAGTTGACCTTTATAACTAATTATAGTTTCTTAACCTCGTGAATTATTTGACTTAAATGAATCCAAGCACTCAAATCCAATTTGAGTCTCGATTTAACCTTACGTAAGGATTTAAATAGTCAAACTAATTCGTTGAGTAGCCACTGATATCACTCCAAAGAGTGGTAATGAATCCTCTCTTAATTAGGCAATATCTAATTGCATTTTCAGAAATACCTAACTCAAGCCTTTATCGTTCCTCATGAATAGAGTCACTTTTGACTTGGTCAAAGGATAACCTTCCATGCAAAAGACATCCCTCAATCTCAAGTTAAAGGATTAGTCATGCGATCAACATTAGAGATTAATTATTGACATAACTCCATATAGTATCTCCAAATAGGTTTGACAAAATCACGATTGTCAATTATGTTTCTCCAAACTAACTAAGTTATGTCCATGTGTGTGTTCAGATGTAACTCACTTACATCTCAGCTTGTGAGGTTAGCTGCTCATCAAATGAGAAATACCACATTGTCTAGTTCCCAAAGATCTAATAACGCCCAATTATTAGATCTTGACTAGTGTCATTTTGCAAGTTATAAGTCATTAATAATCATCGTCGCAATCCCATAACCCTTTATAGGATTGATTAAATGAACTTTTCACCATAGACTTTATCTTAATATGCAATAAATAAGAAATGCAATGTAAAATGAATAAGCAAACTTTACATATTATGAAATCTACATAGAATGTACAGTCATATATATAATGGAGCTCAATCTAATTAGCTCTAGGGCATCTATCTCAGACTAATAATCTCTCACTTGACCTAGAGCCAGTTTGTCATATGGCACAAACCTAATGACAATACATGTTGCTCAAACTTCTTTTGAGCTAATGTTTTAGTTAATGGATTAGCAATGTTATCCCATGTGGGTACTCTTTCAATATTAACATCACCCCGATCTACAATCTCTCTGATAAGGTGATATTGCCGCAGTATGTGTTTGGATCGTTAATGAAATTGTGGTTCCTTAGCTTGTGCAACAACTCCATTGTTATCACAAAACAATGTAATAGGACAATCCTTAGATGGAACCACTCCGAGCTGAGAGACAAACTTCTTAATCTAAACATCTTCCTTTGTTGCATCTGAGGCAGTAATGTACTTGGCCTCTATTGTAGAATCTATGATGGTTTCCTGCTTGGAACTTTTCCAACTAACCGCTCCACCATTTAGTACAAATACCCAACTTGATTAGGATTTGCTATCATCTATATCCAATTGAAAACTGGCATCTGAATAGCCACTGACAATCAGATCTAAACAACCTCCATAAACTAAAAATAGATCCTTAGTTCTTCTTAAGTACTTCAGGATGTTTTTGATCGCAATCCAATGTTCCTCACCAAAGTCATATTAGTATTTGCTAGTAATGCTCAAAGCAAATGAAATATCGGGCCTCATACATAGCATGACATACATTATGGACCCAATTGTCGAAGCATGTGGAATCTTTTGTATTCGATCTCTATCAGATTGTGTCTTTGGACACATTTCCTTAGATAAATGAATGCCATGAAGAACTGGGAGGTTCCTTCTCTTGGATTCCTCCATACTGAACCTTTTTAGTATTTTAATGTACATGACTTGAGAAAGCCCTATCAATCTATTCGGTCTATCTTTATAGATCTGATGCTAAGAATATAGGTCGCTTCCCTAAGGTCTTTCATGGAGAATTCCTTAGATAATCATATCTTAATGGTTTACAACATAGGAACATCATTTCCTATGAGCAATATGTCATTCACATACAATACAAGGAATGAAATGGCATTTCTTTCAACCTTACGATACACACAAGCATCATCTTCATTTTTGATAAAGCCAAATGATTTGACTATCTCATCAAAATGAATATTCCTACTCCTAGATGCTTGTTTAAGACAATAGATGGATCATTGCAGCTTACACACTTAATTAGGATTATTAGATTCAAAACCCTTTAGTTGTTTCATATACACATCCTCTCTTAAATCACCATTTAAGAAGGTAGTTTTGACATCCATTTGCCAAATTTCATAATCATGGTAAGCTGTTATAGCTAGCATAATCCTTATGGATTTAAGCATAGCTACTGGAGAAAAGGTTTCGTCATAGTTAACTCCTTGTTTTTTATGATATTGTTTAGCTACCAATCAAGCTTTGAATGTCGCTACATTCCTTTTCATGTCGGTCTTTCTTTTAAAGACCTATTTACACCTAATAGGTTTTACCTCTTTAGGTGGATCCACCAAAGTCTAAACTTTGTTGGGATACATAGAATCCATCTCTGATCTCATGGCTTTAAGCCATTCTTGAGAATCAATGTCAGACATTGCCTCTTCATACGTAGTTGGATCCTCATCATCCATATGATAAAGATCATATTGCTATGAGAAATTATATCCCATATACCTTTATGGAGCACGTCATACTCTATTAGATCTATGTATCGGTTGTGTACATGAAGTAGCAAGTTGACTACTACTAGTCTTAACACTTTGATAAGTTGGAGCACTAACATTTGGTTGCACATCGATATGCACATCTTTAGATTTTGCTCCCACTAAATACTGCATGCTTCTATTAATATTCTCACCAAGTCGGTGTTCTATACTTTGTGGATCTCGAACTTCATCAAGTTTAATTACATCCTTTGCACCTTTCTCTAGAAACTCCTTTTCTAGAAAGATAGCGTGCTTTGAGACAAACACCTTTTGCTCGACAAGATGATAGAAATAATATCCTATAGTCTCCTTAAGATATCCCACAAACATATAATTGTCAGATTTAGGCTCTAATTTATCCGACTGCACACGCTTCATGTATGCATAACAGCCCCATACCTTTAAGTATATGAGATTGGGCCTTTTACCAAATCATATCTCATATGGAGTCTTATCCACTGACTTAGATGGAACTCGATTGAGTAAATACCCAGCTGTTAGAAGTGCATAACCCCAAAACATTTTTGGTAGTTTCTAAAGCCCATCATGGATCGAATCATGTCCAACAAAGTTTGATTTCTCCTTTCAGAGACACCATTGTGTTGTGGTGTAGCAGGAGTGGTCCACTGAGATTGAATCCCATTCTCTCTCAAATAATCTCAAAACTCATCATTTAGGTACTCTCCACCTCAATCAGATCAAAGGATTTTAATAGATTTTCCTAATTGCTTTTCTACTTCAGATCAGAATTCTTTGAACTTTTCAAACATTTTTGATTTAGTTTCATCAAATAAATATAACAGTATTTCGACATGTCATTAGTAAAAGTCACAAAGTAGGAATAGCTACCTATAGCATGGATACTCATAGGACCATATACATATAAATGTATAAGGCCTAGAAGTTCTGTAACTTTTTCACCTTTACCTTTGAAAAGTGATTTGGTTATCTTGCCTTGCAAACAAGACTCAAACGTGTCAAATGAGTCCCACTTAAATTTATCTAAGTAACCATCTTTATGTAGCTTAGATACACGTTGCTCATTTACATGATCGAGCCTACAATGCCATAAGTATGAGTTTTTGATTTTGTTTAATTTTAAACATTTTTTTTTATCTACTGTAAGGTTCACATTATCCAAGTCTAAAATGTAAATCCCATTTACAATTTTAGATGTGCCATAAAGGATATTATCTTTGTATTTAGAAATCTCATTTCTTATTACAAAGTTTAACCCTTCTTAGTCTAGTACAGAAACAGAAATGATATTCTTCATGATACTCGGTACAAAATAACAATTATTTAACACTAGTACTAGACTTGAAGGCAAAAGAATATCAAAAGTTCCTACAGCTTCTGCTGGAGCTATAGCACCATTGTCCATCCTGATGAGCAATTCATTCTTCTCTAGCTTGCAGCTAACTTTTAGGCTCTGCAGGGAAACACAAATGTGTACATTACAATTGGTATCCAATACCCAAGTTGTTAAAAAAGAATGACAAGAGTGAACCTCTATAGTATACAAACTTGGAGTGGAAGTGGCTTTCTTTTTCTCCACTTCCTTCAAGTAGGCTTTGCAATTGTGCTTCTAATGGCCCTTTTTGCCGCAATGGTGACATGTATCATCAGGATGAGACTGCACCATTTTACCCTTGCCTTTCTTGATAGTTCCCTTTGTTTTGTTGGTCTTGGCCTTTTGGGCCTTTTTCTTGGGTTTCTTGCCAGAACCC
>JANHAO010030164.1:0-10214 GCA_026873985.1 Saraca asoca | reverse complement strand
TCATAATCAGCCAATAGCATATGCATATATTCTACCTATAGATACAACTTAGGGGATACATTCTAAAATTTACAAAGCTCTAAAGTATAGTTAAGCAAAAAGAAAATATTCTATTCACATTCTGGAAAGTAGATATGGATTCAGCCTATAGCACCCTCTACAACTATGGCATACCAAATTGAGATGCTTTGATGAATGAGTACCACCCTTGAGTAATTAAAGGGGCAAATAACCATACAAATTGTTTCTAGTAACACAAGGAAAGTAATAGAAAACGAACAAAATATTGCATTAATGGACAAAAATAGGAAACAGTAAATAAAAAAATATAACCCTATGGTATTTTCAAATGTTGTTAATAATATTCCAGTGTCCATGAATAAGAAGCTTTATTAGCAAGTACATTTTGTATGAACTGTTGGAACACAGCAATCATCATATTAAATTTAAAACTCAGGAGCAATAAAGGAAAAGGGACCAGAAACTTTAGCCATATGTGTCATTGACTCAATAGCAACTGTTGGTTGTATGATAAATAGGAACAAACTATGGAGAAATTTCAAGTCTGTTACACGAATAAACAACCTTGTCAAACAATGCCTAATGCAAGACTATAGACTAAAATATAGACTGAAAATGTATTGAATATAAAAGTTATAAAATCAAAATAAAATTTACTTCAAAAACAAAACAAAGGTCGGGTTATTTTCAACAAAATCGCAAACCAAAATTAAAGAAGCTTTGATTAACTTCAGAATGAGTATCATAAACCGAACGAAGCCCTAATTATCTTCGGAATCAACATCAATGCAAGGAAAAAGAGGAGAGGGAGCAATTTTTATTACCTCAAAAACTGAAATTCCAAGCAGGGTCGGTGTGTATGTATGCCAGACTCAGCGACAGCGAATGCAGCGAACGCTAGGGCAAATTGGCAAATGCAAAGAGAGGATACGGGGGAGAGAGACCGAGTCGAGAGTCAATAAGTCTGAGGTGTTGAAATTATAATAATACCCTTGGTTTATTTATCAGTATGAGGGGTATTTTAGTCTTTTTACATATTGAGGCGGGGGAGCATAATCCCCGTCCCTGACCTTGAAATCTATTCGGGAAAATTTTTCCCCGTTCCCGAATCAAGCCCCCAATTCTCGTCCCGAACGGGGATTCCCTACCAGATCCCCGCCTAACCGGGGTTCATTGCCATTCCTAGTTTTGATAAGCTAGCCGTCAGTGGACAGTGGCACACATGCCGCTCGCTGCAAATTGATGATCGATGACAAAAAACAATAAATTCCTAAAGGTGCGTGGCTCAAAAAAATGCCATAAGACATGTAAATGCCATAAAACCAGAAAATAAATGTTAATTTTTTTTTTATTCGATACACCTTAATTTCTCCAATCTATTTCAGATAATTAATGGGTAAATTAAGCCCATTAAATCCTATAATTTTCGTGCTCTTAAGACATGTAATCACGCTAAATTAACATTTACAATCTATGAATCCCTTGATACACACCAGAAACATAGATAATGGAGTCATAAAAGGATTCATTTAAACATATCCTACAATATATATATATATATATATATATATACATGTAAAATAATAAATTTGACAATTAAATACACATAATATCTGTTCATAATCACCTGTGAAAAATAAGAAAAAACAAAAAACAAAAAAAAGAATAAAAAAGAAGTAAACTTCTCTTTATCTTAAATGCCATCATTAAGTGAGAATTTATCATCTAAATAAGATAACAACAGTCTTCTTATCATTAGTAATCCAACAAACAACAGTCTTCTTATCATTAGTAATCCAACAAACAACTCACGTAGCAATAGATTCAAGGATAGCCTATGTGTCACACTAAAATTTAATAACAAATATGATCACATATTTGAATAGATAAACAAATAATATTATTTAACATTGGATAATCCAACATATAATAAATTAATTGACTTATTATGCTAATTCAAAATATTATTCAAACAATATATATATATATATTTTTGCAATGGCAATCAATTAACCTACCTTGTTTTAACACAAGTTATCACCACCGGATACATGATTCAGTGCCCAAGAAAAAAAAAAAAAAAAAGACTTGGTTTAGCAGTTAGGACTTAGAACTTCATTCTCAAAAGGGTGAAAACTTTCTGTCTATTAATTTTGTCACTAATTTTCAACCATTTTATATTTGATTCATTGGGATTAAACCTGGCCAAAAGAAGAGGTTAAACTATAAATATACTGCTTCAAAGGTGACTTTTTAACATTTTGTAGCAAGCCTCAATGGAAAGGGTCTATATTGACCTAAGCCCCTTTAAAAATGCCTCCATACATCCACAGCTTTTTGCGGTTGTTTAGTATGATCAAAGAGATGGACTGATTCAGAATTAATTATAACTATAAAATTAGTCTTACACTTTTTTTTATTATGGTATTACATTCCTATAACTAGTTTTTTTATACAAGTAAAGTCAGTTTTCAATTTTTTTTTTTCTGGTACACTATAGAACAACTAAGACTTAAGGGAAGAAGTACCATTTACCTATATCTACAGCAGCATGAGGCACTTTAGGGAAGGAGGTACGAAGAGGATGGGAGGAAGAGTTGTAAATACTTATGATTTGGAGTTGAGAAATGAAGACCCTGACATATTCTGCTAGTGTCTGAGTGTAAGAGGAGCTATGCCCGGCTGAGATATCATTTTAATCAGCTGTAATCCTGGGAGGAAAATATCAGTGTTGAAGGCTTGAGCAACTGAGGTTTCAATGAGGAGTTGTCTAAGGCCTTGGAGGATCAATTGAGCCTTAACAACTAAGTCAGGGAGGGAGAAAATGCCCCTCAAAATCAAATGATTTTCTGCAATTATAACAAGATGACAGCTAACATATTTTTGCTGATTCCTAGAGATCTTAGAAGCTTGCAGCATAATTTGATCATGTGTGGATCTTGAAGTTGGAAGAAGAGACTGGGGAGGGGAATGATGAAAAAGTTCCTGCTGGGTAGAGGGTAGAATGACTTGTGAGCTGTTATAGGTGATGTCTTGCATAATTGCTTTCCAAAATTTAATTATAGCAAATGGATTGAGATTTTCCCTTCTGAAAATGGCTCCATTTCTGCAAGACCAAATGCTAAGATACCAACCATGGGATATATTAACTGATTGTGTAATTATGTAAATGATTGACTTCTTTCTAGGCACCTTTTAATCTAGTGAATCACTGCAAAAAAGTCCACGGCTTCTGGTTTGATTGACAAACTTAATCCTAACAAACGGGAAAGGAGGCAACAACTTACGAACAGGTGATTAAGGTGACTAAGGTTCCATTAATGTTTTCAACCATAGAATGGATTAACTTGTAACAATTCAACTCCTTGGATTAAATCCAATGGTAAAATTTGATAAAATTTTTTGTCTCTAACTTAAATTCGAATCCCGAGTGGATGATTCCGTGATAATAATGTGTACTGAATGCCGACGGAAACACTCAAGGCCCCGCCCCCGCCACAGCCCACGGAAAGGGCATTTCATTTTGATTACTGTTATAAATAATTGCTATAATTGCATGTGCCCATCACACAAATGGACATAAGGGAAGGGGCACAAACGTCAATTGGACTTTTAGAACCACCCAAAGGCCAACCAATGCACAGCGTCCTCAACAACAAAAATTCATAATTGATATCATATGAAATATTAGGGAAAAAAAATAGTGATCCGATTTTATCCTAGACTAGATGAAACCGTCAAAGTTTAAATAATTCAATAAATTTGCTCTGAGAGAAAAATCAATTAAATTAATAATGTGACATCTAAAATGAACTTTGATGTTACAGATATTACAAATTCTATTAACAAAAGACGGCCCATGAATTGCAGCAATGTAATTCTGCAAAGTTTCCTTCCATTAGTCATCAATAAGGCATGCTCTGTTTGATGTCCCTCTTTAGCTGAACTTTCAATTTCTTACCATTTAATTGGTATCCATTCATCATAACAATGGCGTTTTGAGCAGCTTCTGGGGAATCATAGCTAACAAAACCTACAAATGGAAGCTCATTAGGAACAAATCTCCATAACTGAGTTCAATTTTATCACACGATGCACTATAGGCTTACCAAAACATTTGCTTACACCAGTGGCTTTATCAACAAAAACTTTAGCACTCAAAACCCTACCAAATGGTTGAAAAGCTGTTGTAAGTTCTTGATCTCCAAATTCTTGAGGAATATGATAAATAAATAGATTCGCCCCAGGTGGACCTAAGTTAGGAAATGAAACAATGACCAGAATTATAATCAAGCAACCTCTCAAACATGCACATATAATTGAATTAGACAACAACCTTCAATCCGACCACCAGAACCTGAAGATGTGGCAGAGTTGCTACTCCCACCTGCAGATGAAATTGAACCGGGAGGACTACTCAGAGGCCTAGGGCTTATCATTCCTCCAGGATATGGCATAGCATGCTGTAGACCAGGCACTGCAGGATAAGAGCCAACATAACTTGCCTGAGGCACATGATAATTTCTAGGGTTCATATTGGGGACAAGGTTAGGCCGCAATGCATTCCCTTGATTCATGTGAGGTGTCATATTATGGAAACCATGCTGATTCTGCATTGGTGGGAAGCGGTATGGCATAAGTCCATAAGACCCAGGAGCCTATCATAAGAACACAGTTATAATCACACACCTACCTCCATGAAGATACTAACTTGAAATTGGCAGACAGGAGTGCTAAAGAAAAGTAACTTTAAATACTTGATATAGTGCATTACAAAAGAACTGACCTGATAACCATATCCATTATATGAAGGAACATAACCCATTGGCAAGGCTCCAAACAATGATGGATGCTGAGAATCAGTATTTGGCACATTAGAAGCTTGAGACTGCACTTTTTGTGCTCTCCGAGCTTGTCTCTCCTTTTCAGTATCAGCCCATTTGACAACCAAAGGAACACTTGAACCCTACAAAAGATAAAAATCAGATTATAATTCTTTAAAAGGATCAATCTAATTGTCAAATTAGAAACATCATTGGCTATTCTCAACATGAATAAGCACACATAATACTGAAACTAACAACTTAGTCATATACTGAAAGCTCGTCATGATGAGTAGCATTTAATTAGTCACCTTTGTTAACAACTGCTTGCTGGGTTCTAGAAAGGAAAAAAAATGCTTGAGATTCTTTAAATAAATTGCTAAGCAAATTGCCTTGTTATTACAGAAATGTATGTGGATGCTGGAAAGACAATTAAAAATACTTGCAAATGCTCCAAGGGATCCAATTTTTGCAGTCTGGGAGATTTAAAGCTTTAGCAATTCATTACATGTGTTGCTTGATACAATATGTATATATCTATATGCACAAGTGTGTGTGAATGTGCAATAATTCCATGATTGAGCCACAATTAGGTTGGGCTCATTTAATGAAAGAGACATGAGCCTTGTAGGCCAGAACTTGAGCTTCTCTTTCCAAGCTTGAATCCAGTTTAAGCCTGAACCCAGAACGTTGTATACAATCCAATTTAGGGCACAAATCTAGATCTAGATTTCTAACTTCAAAGAAAGATTGAAAGTGAAGATAATACATCAAATATATGTGCATCTACAATGGCTTCTGAGACTTATAATTCAATATTCACATCCCTCACCAACAGTATTTTGTGGCTGAATGCGACTTGAAGGTTGAAGATACTGCAAACACAATTTACAACTTCAACTGTAATTGTGTTTTGATTGTGCACTTTTCTATTCTACCATAAATGAGAAACCAAAATATGTACTGAATCTGGAACAGTATAAAGTGCGGGGATGATTAATCATAAAATATTTAAGACAATAACACAAACTTCTCCATCACTACCAGATGGTATTTAATGCCAAGAACGCTTACCTCCATTTTAAGCTTTCCATTGATTGCCTCCAGAGCAGCAATGGCCTGTTCTTTGGTTTCGTACTTCAGAAAAGCACAGCCTAAGACAAAGGAGAAGAACAATCACCTTTGGGGTTTATAAACAGAAAGGCCCAAAAGGAATAAAGGATGGTGTATCTTTTAAACCAGCACCTTTACTTGTTTGCAGAGAACCTTTTAAAATCTGTAAATCCTTAATAGTTCCATACTGTGAAAAGAGTTCGGACACTTCAGCTTCAGAAACATTCTTCGGAAGCATGCCAATAAAGAGTTTGTGTTCTGGATTCAAGAACAATTAGAAAAAAATACTCATCAATGTTCATTTCCCAAAATGTAAAAAAAATATTATTTGTTTTGTAAGAGAAAGCATAATAAAGGTAGTTTGGCATTTAAAAAACTACCAGACTGATCTCCTGAAGTAAAATATTCAACAAACTAATGAAAATGTATTGCACCTAGCCTTTCCAACTCGCCATCGGCATACTTCACCTGCAATGGACTAGATGCCTGAATTGGACACAAACAACAAGACATTTCTCAATCAGAATGAGAATACTAACAGAGGCATACAGTTTCTATAAAAACAAAGACATGCCATCAATGCTTCAAAAAATATTACAGGAAGTTAAGAACTCCAACTAAAATCATGGTAAAGACAAGTCAAAATTACTTTAAAGGGATAGCAGGTCCATAAAATGCATGGTAATGTCACCAGTAAGCAAAACCAATATATAAAATTAGAGCTCCATCAAATGCCCCCGGGGGCAATTTTTTGCCACAATCAAGGCCACGCTGCAGCTATCTAGTTTGTGAATGAATATAAAAATGATGTCCATGACATTCTACAATTTTAGCAAGTTGTCAGTGCAGCTGCCAAGTTAAGAATACAAAGTTACAAACAAGTTTCCAAGTCAACCTAATTGCTATCTACATTAATATAAAATTAAGGACATTAAATTGTTACCTAATTTCTTTCTACATTAATATAACAGATCAGCAATCATTTAATTCATCTCATCCTCTTATCAGAAACATTATAATTTAACTTCAGTTCTAAAAATCATGTGAATATAATTAGTTTCTAATGTGCTAATGCATGTTGGAATAAAGCACTAAACTGAAGATTCGTCTTCATCTCCTTCTTGGGTATTTAAAGCATAGTCATTATCAATGTTTACATTAAGATATACTAAATCCTAACAGAATGCACCACAATATGTAATTCCAGTCGGATTTCGGTTAAGCTGCAGTAATGACCTCATTAACGACTTATAAGTAAGCCAAGTGTCACCCACAAAATTGCTAATATTAGAAATACGAGATGTCTGTTCATGCCAAATTAAGAAACTAAAAACTAGGTGGTCGTCAGCATCAGTAACTGCTATATGGCCAACTCTTTATTCGTTCCACTGATATTCGAAAATAACTGTTAACTTCCAATATTATAAATGCAATGCTAAGGAAGAACAAAAGAAAAAAACGGAAAACATAATGAGCAACGAAGATTGCACCAACCCCAGGTAATGTTTTCTTGTTATGACAGGCATTGACCGCTTTATCAGCCTCTTCCCTGGACGGGCAAATTACAAAGCAACACCCTACGACATAGCCATAAAAACCCACAAAATTAGGGCTGCAATGAGATTAAAAAATGAACACAAACACCATTGAATCTGAACAACCTTGCAAATCAAGTAAAGGCATACATTTGACCAAATCAAATGCAGAAAAATGTGAGACTTGAAATTGAGGCAGAGATGGAGAAAAAAGCCAAACTACCTCGAGAGGCACGAGTAGTTTTATCCTTGATGATGTTGACTTCGTCGACCAAAGCGAACTCCTTGAACATTGCAAGAAGGTCAGCTTCGGTCATATGCTTCGGCACTTGACCTACAAAAAGTTTCACGCTATCCTCGCTAGATTTGTTCTCTTCCATCCCCTCCGCCATTAATGCCTAAAGTCTCTCCTTCTTCCACTGCTACTTGTTTTCTCTCTCTTCTGTGTCAGTGTTTCTCTCTCCAAGACTCTCTTCTGAGATTTGGTTTCTCTCTCTCTCTCTCTCTCTCTATCACAGTGCTAGTTTGGGTCGTCGCAGGGAAATTTAGGACTTTCTGGATGGCAAAGTTGGATGGATGTTCAGTTGGTTGTAATTTATGATTGAAGTTCAAATACGGGCTTCTTTCGGAGGTGTTTTACGAAATTACCACCACAGCTGTTGTATAACTGGACTTGCGGATCAACAAGGATCCGTACTTCCTGTATGCCCTTACGAGTCGAGTACATGAACTTGGAACCTTGGAAACAAATATGCTACTGCACAATCCAATTTCTTTTAAGATTCAGAATTTTTAACCTCACAATATTTATGGAAAAAAAAAAGAGTATCCGAAAATAAGAAAATGAATATAATGTTACTGTATTGCTTAGAACAATAAAATTTATTTTCTAGAAGCGTTTGATTACAGTTTTAGAATATTTTAATAATTAATTATAGATAATAATTCTAATTAAAATAAAAGTCATTTAAAATAATTTTTATTTTTTATCAAAATTATATAAATATTTAAGTATATATATTAATTTCACTTTTTTTATTATTATTGTCCTTGTAATAAGGATAAAAAATTTTATTATTCTTTCTTTTTTATTATATTTTTTAATAATTTAATATTAAAAATTAATTTTTTACACATCATTTAAATAATAATAGATTATACACAATTAATTATTAATAATAAATTATATTTTTAATCAATTATTTCATCGTTATATTAGTAAGTGCTATTAAAATTTTATTTTTAAAAAGTAAGTTCATTAAAATATTAGTGTCATATTAGTCAATTTATCTTAGAAAAAAATATAAAATCTTTCCTTCAATTTTAGAATGATTGGATTTTGCTTTCATTAACTTTAAAAACTCAAAAATCAAACACTTAAACTACATAAAACTTGAAAATAATACTCATCATTTAGTTAATTAATCATTTTATTAAATTACGTAATTTTTTATAATTTTTTTAAATAATAATAATTATATTATTGTATATTAATTTATCATATTATTCTTTTTACATATAACTTTTATATTATATAATAATATAAATTAAATTAGATATATGAAATTTTAATTAAATATTTAAAAATGAGTTAAGAAATTATATATAAAAAAATAATATGATAAATCAATATATTATGATATTATGATTCTTATTTTAAAAAATTATAAAAAATCACATGATTTAATAAAATAATTAATTAAATGAATGATGAATATTAATTCTAAATTTTGTATAATTTAATGATTTAATTTTAAAATTTTTAAAATTAATGAAGATAAAATTTAACTATATTAAAATTAAAGCAAATATTTTACATATTCCACTTTATCTTATTCACAATTTAATATCAAAATAAAAGATTTGAACTTGGAGCATGAAAAATAAAAACTACATCAAAATTGAAACAAATATTTTACATTTTCCACCCTATCTTATTCACAACTAAATATAAAAATACAAGAGTTGAACTTGGAGCATGAAAAATAAAATCAAATAAGTTGAAACTTATCTTTCAATTTCAACTTAAGAAGTTATCATTATTTAATAATTTAAACTATTATAAAGATGGGAGCATGAAAAGTGAGGTGCGAAAAGTTGTAACTCACTTATCACGTTCAGCTTGAGAAATTATTATTTTATAAATGAAACTATTATGAGTACCAATCCATGTTTTTGCACAAAATCACGTGGGTATAACGTCTGCCAAGATGGATGAAGGAGGATTGATGAAAGCGAAGGGTAGAAGAGTAAATAAGGAAGTAAGGGGTAGAATGGTAGTTTAGCGACGAAAACAAGGTAGAAAGATAAGTGCACCGGACTATCCCGCCAAGGCAGACCAAATTGCCACCGCTGATCCATGGTACTATCTCTCTCATCCGTTTCATATATTACATTTTCCTTTGCTCATATCAAAGAAAAAATATATTTTTTTTTTTGAATGTTTTGGCCAATTATATTGCTTACTCACCCCTCCGTTTTGTTAACCTTTTCCGTTCAACCCAGTTTTATTGTCGCTTTTGTCCTTCTCATTGTTTATTAACACTATCCTCATTGCAAGTTGCTTAAGGGAGTTACTTAAGTATTTTTTATTAATTTTTTACTGGATCCCACACTGCCACATCATTTTGCATTCATTTAAGCAACTCAAGTAATTTTATCCCACAATGGTGTAACTCTATCAAGTTTCTTAAATGGACCCCATAATTTATCTCACTTCTTT
>JANHAO010030163.1:0-10214 GCA_026873985.1 Saraca asoca | reverse complement strand
AAATTTTATTCTTTGGGAAAATCCATTTGTATGTTTTACTATATTGAGTTTTAATGAAATTTTACAAAGTTTAATGGTTTTCCCTTATATTATATCATGGTGAATGTATTTTCTACAGTCGTATTCTTTGATGTGTACCCTTATGCTATTGAACACCATATTTTTATTTACTTCATTTTCTTACAGAATGGTAGTCTTTATATGTGTATTGAGATTATAGTTATAGAGCAGGTAAGCACACCTACACGACTATATTATATTTATATATATACTTTCGAGCATGATTTTCAAATGGGATTTTTAGGTGATCATAGGGTTGTTATTCATTGAGTTTCAATGAAACTCACTCCTTTCTTCTTCATGTTTTTCAGATTCAAAAGATATTCCTTTAGTTGGTCGACACCTTTCTGGTTCTGGATCTACTCACTGATCGAATAGATCACGTTCTACGGAGATTAAAGATATAAATGGTGTAATATTGGTAGTTAGATTTGCGATTGTACATATGTGTTTGTCTGGATGCCCAGTAGGATATAAACTGTATAGTCTAAGCTACTGCATATTATTATTTCATTATACAGGTTATGTAAGACATGTCACCCTTGTATTGTTGTGTAGGCCTGGAGGCCAGGTGTTCAGAAAATAAAAAAAACTCTATTGAATTTTCATTAAAAAGGATATATCCATTTTTAGATGGTATTGGTTAATTGTATGTCATTGTTACATCATAAGGCTTGTAGGGGATTTTCTGATGGAAGAGGCTTCCTGATAGTGATGTTTTATGCCGATCACATTCCACGGATCAGGGCGTGACATATAATTTCCAAACACATTAAAAAGCCTCATCTTTATGCTTCAGTAGATACACATAAGTATATCTAGAATTATTATCAATAAATGTTATGAAATATCTATTACCTTCTCTAGTTATCATACCATTTAATTCATATATATCCGAATCAATTAAATCTAACAAGTTAGTATTTCTTTTAACACTTTTAAATGGATTCTTAATCATCTTAGACTTAACACACAATTCACAGTGTTTAAATTTATTTATGTCACATGAAATCAAACCACTTTTTATCATTATTTTCATGGTATTTAGACTAACATGTGCTAATCTATAATGCCACAAAGAAGTAGAATCAAACATATAAATAGAATTATTGCTATTAATAATAGAATTATAGGTTACAGTAGACAATTTGACCATTTCATTAGTAGAATATCCTTTTTCAACAAAGACACCATTTTGGGACAAAATTAATTTTCCCGATTCAAATACCTATTTAATACCCAGTTTGCCTAGAAGATCCCCACATACATTATTTCTATTCATATCAAAAACATGAAATACATTGGGGAAGGTCACTTTCTTGCTCAAAGTAACAGAAGTTTAACATTTCCCTTGCCAAATACCTTAGACCTTCCTTTATTTCCCATTTAAACCTCTTGCCCATCATCAATTTCTTTGTAATTCTTGAAAAGAGACTTCTCATAGTGAACGTAAACAGTGGTACATGTGTCATACCAGCAACTAGAAACTTTGCCTTGAATGACATTGATCTCATTCACTGTAACAATGATATCATCATTTTCCTCCAAGGCATTAACCTTCAAATTTTGAATTTTCTTAAATCTACAATTTCTAGCATAACGTCTAGATTTTCCACATGTAAAGCAATCCTCTTTCTTAAGCTTTTAGAATTTTTCTTGATCCTCTTTTATGACCAAGTGAAATTCCTTTGTTGAAATTGTTTGAGGGCTTGCTTACATAATTGGCCTTGTTATTGCCATCATAAAAAATTTCCTTCTTGTCTCTCACCCTCGATTCATCTTCGATGCAAAGGTTTTTCTGAATTTCTTCCAAAGAAAACTCTTTGAAGTCATGGAGAATTTTCTTCCTATATGTTTTCCAAGATGATGGCAATTTTGCCATAATTGTACCACCTTGAAAAGATTTAGGAAGTTTAATCTTTGTAACTCTTAATTAGTTTACTATAATATGCAATTCATGCACTTGTGACAAAATAGGTCTAGTGTCATTAAATTTATACTAAAATACTTAGAAATCAAAACTTTTTGTTACCTTCATCCTCTACCTCATATTTGAATTCCCAAATTTTTCAAATTTCAATTGCAAAAGGTTCAATAGTGTAGATATCATAGAGGCAATTTGATAGAGCATTGAGAATATGGCCTCTACACATAATCTCATCTTCCTCTCTCTTCTTTCTTTGTGCATTAAGTTCATGAGAATTATTATCTTTTGATGGAGGAATGGGAGGAAGATTTGGATCAAGTACATAAAAAATCTTCAAAGCAGTAAGCATGAATTTTAATTTTGTTCTTCTATCTAATGAAATTTGTGCCATCAAAACGATCAAGGCATACAAAATCTTGGTTCATTATCTTGATTGTTTTAGTATCCATGGTGATAATATTATTTTTAGAATGTTAGAAATTTATGGAACAACAAAGCAAATACAAGCTTGAAACGTGTTGAAGAATGCTTTCCTAAAAATGATATTTGCTCCTTCTCCTCTTCAGATTGCTATAGGATTTAATGCGAATAGTTTTAGTGGATATAACAAGTTTTATGATTTTTTACACTAAACAAATAATGAAAAGAAGGAAAGTATTTTGAAGAAAGTTGAAGAGATTTGGATATGTGTTAATTGTAAAGATTTTTTTTAAAGAATATGTACTGTTTTCTTTTTTGACTATTTAAATTGATAGGAGTTGGTTATGTTAATGAAAAAAATATATGTTATCACAAAATAACTAATTTTAAAAAATAAAAGTTTTAAAATGAAAAAAATACTTATTTCACAAAATTAGCTTATTAAATAGAAAAAGAAAGTTGCCAAATATCCAAAATTTATTAATTTTATATTTGAACAATTTTTCAAGATTGAGAAGAACCGGAGTTGCAACCAATAATGCCTCCTGAGCCAATTGGTGTTGATCCTCAGGTTCGTGAAAGGATTCTTCCTATAACGTATCAGACCGGCTTTCAACTTCTTTTTGATATGGATAGCCACGCATGCTGCTTGAGAGACCTTATTGAGGGTGATATATTGACAATGACATCTCTTTCCCGTGTGTGCGTACCTTTTTACAGAGATTGCTTTTTTTTTTTTTTTTACCCAGATAAAGATACTATATATACATGTTGCAGACAAATTATTTTAATTTGCGGAGGAGGATATGCCTTAGATTTTTTTTTTAAATAAATACATATATTTCTAACTCATTTTCTATGTTTGATATATGTAGTTAAAAGATGCAATGTATAAAATTTTACATGCAACAACCCAGAATCATCAAATTAAATGACATTAATTATTATTATTATTATTGCAATGCAGTAATCTTCCAATACAATAGATGACAATAAAAGGTGAACCTAACTTTTAAAGTTGATAGGACATTTTTATTTAAGAGAATAAATCATATTAGATACCACATTGTCCTCCTGGCCCGCCAAAAGTGAAGGCTTTTCCATAATAACCTTGATCACGCCAGTAAATTATGTCATAACATTTTGAATCAACATAGGTACTCGCTTTATTATCAAGTATGCTGACCTCTTGGTATGTTGAAGACAAAAATTTAATGTTATTAAAAAAGCATGATTTATTGTAATCATTATTGGGTAAGTGTCCGCTTCCCATCGGAGGACTACTCCCTTGCGGGGAAATAAACACCCATCCACCATATCGAAGATAAGTGGCTCCTCCCTGCAAGTGCGAAAAAATCACTTTTGGCCAATATCCCACTAGCACATGATCATTTAACATCAGCCACCAATTACCATAATCCTCCTTATCCTGCATGTAATAATAAAAAAATATTGACACACTAATTGTAGTATAATATTTTTGGATATTATGTTAATATTTGTTAAAAAAATTATTAATTTATTTTCTTTGATAGAGTATCATTGATGATGTTTGATAGAATCAAATTAAAATTAATTAAATTCAATTACTTATTCACTAATTTGAATTATTTAAAATTAAGTAGTTGTAAACATGAGTGGTTTGAATCATTTAAAATTTCCTCCATGACATATAATTAAGGTACAAAGTTATTACTGAGTACTAAATGTAATATAAATTGCTTCACGTACTTGCTTTATCATTACGTCCATCTCGTTCTGGATGCCGCCATAGATGGAAGTTAATCCAACAGTCATTCCAACGTAAAAATGGGAGTTAATCTGAACGAAACCGGGACAGTGCGCATCGTAGCAACCAGTTCTTTGATAGTTGTCTCTCTACAAGATCAGCAATAACTTGTAAATGTCTTCACAATATATAAAGGCATGCATCTAAGGCAGAGATAGGTTCCATAAACCAACAAATGGAAGAAAATCTTACCGTCCAATACGTTGTTAACCGTGTGTAAGTGTCACCATATAATCTTGGATGCACCTATAAGATTAATGATGAATAATATTCAAGTAATTGTAAAGGTGGATAATAAAAGCTACTTATGATTTCTTTTTTTTTAAAAAAAAAAGGGGGGGGGGGGAAATTGGGGTGAATTTTTTATTATTATTAATTTTTTTTTGGAAATAGTCCTTCTCTCTTTCTCTATCTCACTTCTTTTGTTTTATCTTGTTTAAACATGTTGTAAGTATGGCTTAGTGATATAGCCTAGTGATAAAGAGTTGTGATAATTTAGAAAATTGTGTTCCTATTTTACCTCCTAAAAAATGTCTGACTGTTCAATCATATTATAATAGGATCAATGAAATATGAAATTTAAAGAAAATGAAAGTTTAAATTTCATACTATAGCTAACATTTATATCAAAATATTGTTTTTAAGTGATGATCATTGAATCTAATAGTGAATACAACCAAAAAAAAAAAAGTGAGAAATATGCGTAGCAAAAAGCAAAATGTAGTAGAAGGTTATAAAAAGAACTCCAACGTATAGCAAACAAATATGTTATTTAAGTATGAAAAATAAACATTACATACAGCCCATCCTGCTTGTATATTGTTGAGGTCAGATGAGCCTCCACGTTGAACCCAAATATAAGCTGCGCTTATTTGAGGATCTATGACGCGTGGGTTATACATGCTAATCTTTGCTCTTGCTCCGCGATATATGTCCTTCGACCCTGAATATTGAAGCGTAGCAAACTACTTGCATATAAACAAATATTAGTTTCTTGTAAAAACAAATCTCAGTTTGCTGCATACATTATTCTTTAAATACAATTGAGTCAATTTTCAACAATAATTTATTTAAAATATTTACTTTCGATCATATTCTAAATGTATTAAAATTTCATTATCCGTTATTAATAATTTGGTTTAAAATAAAATTTATCTATAAATTGATTGAAATTCATGTTAAAAATAATTAAAAAGAGTTATAAGTGGCTCACTTATCTTTTTTTTTTTCTTTTAATGAGATTTTAACATTTTCAATTTTTTAAAAAACTTTAAAAAAAAATTGTAGGATTTAAAATTTTAGAGGATTATGTAATATTAAACTTTATTTTAATAAGGAGATAATATATAATTTACTCTATAACTTTTTGAGTAAAATTAATTAAATTTAAGTAAACATACGTTCCGGCAAAACATAATAGCATTATATAAAAACAAAATTACAAGATGTTCCACTTAATATCACATATAGATAACATAATATAAAGCATTCAATAAGTAAGAAAATTTGAAAATGATGACTTACATGTTGACCAGGTTGTGTGCTTGAAAATTGGTGAAAACTAGTATTAGCTTTCTTCCTTTGGATAGGGACCTTTCCTAACGGACAACCTTCACCTTTTAGACCAATGTCAGCCATGTTGAATGGATTAACTTCATTTTTTCCTAAATTCTTCGAGAAGCTTGGTTTCATCTACAATATTCAAACGTGCACAAGTTTTAGGTTACAAGACTGCAGAAGTATGTTTAGATATTTCAATATATAAAGGATAAATACACTCTATCTCATAAATTATGTTTTAAAATCAACTTACCCCTATCAACTTTAAAACCTAATGCTCAATCTTATAAAATTTTAACTTAACTAATAATATCAAATAAATTATAAATCGTAATTAAATCTTTAAAATTTTGATCGACCTTTTTATAATGCCTGTCTTTCATATGTTAGTTAGGTGACAGACTTATTAGAATTATCTTTTAAGTTTGACTCTTATCTCTCAGGATGTAAATAGTTTTAAAATTTTTAATTTATCTCCTTAATTTATAAAAAATGATAATTATAAAATCCCATAGATAAAGATTATTAATAGCTAAATAATTTTATTCATTCATTTAAAATATGTGATTACTTGATAGATTACTTGATGAGCATATCAAATTAAAGGATAGACATATAAATTGGTCCTCAATTTCCTTGCCTATAAATATGATATAGTTATAACTCCATCAGTACGTATGCATTGAGGGATGAAGGGAGAGAAATTGATCTATGAGTAATGACTTCCCTTTCTTCATCAAACTCATATATGATCTCTATTATAGTATTGTGAAGATTTTTTATTCAAAGATTTTATGTTCCTTTCTATTGCAATGATACAAATTATTTTCTATTTATATTATTTTGAGGAGAGAAACGAATCTATGGGTAATGGTTTCCATTTCTTCATAAAATTTAGGCACATTTTCTTTAGTATGTATAATTTGTGTGAAGGTTTATGATGATGCACATAAGTTTGATGCATAGAATATAAAAACTTAGAAAACTCTCATCATTAACAAAAGTTAATTAAAAGTTATGATTTATTTCAAGCTTTTGGAGTTGAGTTGAAGATAATTTTTTTAAATTAAGGTTTTTAAAAAAATTGATGATTTTTATTTTTGTTTTGTATCTTATGAAACATAAGTTAAATTATAGATTCTTAAATGCAATTTTTTATTATTTTTTTTATTTGTGGTTTTTTTAAAAAAATTCTATAAATTTCAATTTGTTTTGTCTTGTTTAATATGAATCAAGGGGTAAACTATAAACCCTAATTTATTCAATTGCAAAAGATAAGGTAAAACACACGAACAAAATTGATAAGACAATTTGAAATAAACAAATTCTCATTTAAATTATGATAAAGAAAACAGTTTCATTTTACTAAAAATTTTACGGAAAGTTAAATATCGAGTTTGAAAAATTTAGGAAGAGAGTTGATTTTGAAACTTAGTATAAGAAGGTATACAGTATTTTGCCCTTAGGGAGACAAGATCCATAAATGATATTTATGAACAAAAATTATTCAATTTTGGGTTATAATACATTCTTTGTTTTTTTTTTTTTTCCAATGTCCAACCGGACCACTATATCTCCAACACATTTAGTAAGCTTGAATTAATTGATTTTAAACTTTAAGTACGAGACAAAATAAAACTCTAAACAAATTTAATTTCCAAAAATTATCCTTTGGACATTAAATCTTCATATTCTATAACAACAAATTGTCAAATTATAGCTATAGCATATCATATATACCTGAATTTTATGATTTTTAAGTAAAGGATGAGAAAAGGCTGGTTGCTTATATATATCCACACAGTCAAAGTCATCTGCACGATATCCAGCCTGCAAATTAACAAGACAATGAAATTTTAATCCTTTCGATGAATCAATATTCAAGTCAACTTGTAATTAAAATTGCACATGAGGGTATTACTTCCGTGAAATATATATATATATATATATGTTACAAATTTGGAAGTATATATATGGATATCTCCAATCACCTGGTCTTGGGTAATCTTCATTTCTGAGCCATTTTTGGTATGGATCTCACTCCTTGTAATTGTTGAAATTAAACTCAATAGTAACACTAAAAAACACAAATCCATCGCCCCTCTAAAACTCATGATGCGACATACTACAAGCTGCAGTGCTTCAGGCTTTCATATTATATAGAAGGGCAACATTAAATTTGTGATTTCCTTTCCATTTTGCTAACAATATTATAATAATATAAATTTAAAGTCCATGACAAAGATGAGTTATAAATGTAAAGTAATGAGCGGTTCATTTCCTTTTTTTTCCCGTTATACAAGGAACAATTATATTCAATGTATGTATTGCTTATCTATTAATATTTCTTTTTCTTTCTTCACCAATCCACATCTATCTATTTTAATTTTTGAATAAATGTGGATTAAGTAATTATTAAGCTTATTGAATAAAGATAATATTTGGTCAATTTATGAGTAATTAATTATCCATTATATATGGTTGGGCACCATTAAATTATGACCGAAAGAAACTTTGACTGATAAAAAATTTTCTGTTTGAAAAATACAACAACCGTTAAAGAAAAGCTAACTGATTGAAACTGGGTTTTAAGTTTCCAGCGGTTTTAATTAATGCATTTTTCCGGGGTTTAAAAATTTCACAAGTCCTGGTACCAAACATTGTTGAAGGGCTGGGACTACAATGCCTCGGTACGGAACCGGGGCAAAATGACCCCAGTATGCTGATTGCACACAGGCCCTCGGATGGTGATGCTATTAATGTGACGGTGAAGAGAAAGGGTGAGATCTGTTGATCTGCAAAGTGCAGAGAATGAATGTTGCATATTCTCAATTGGTACCTTAAAAAAATGCTTAATTTCAAAACTGGACCCACCCCTATTGAGTTGTAATTTTCGTTTTTGTGAAATTTGTTTTCACTGTATTAGCAATGTATTAGTATACTGAAAATAATAGATATATTATTATAGTCAAAGTATGCGTAATTTGAAGGGAAAAAAAAAAACCAAAATTGCTGTACTGATATAATAATTGAATTACATTAATAAGCAAAAGGGGAATCATATTATATTTTAGTAGTAATTGAATTTAATCAAAACAAAAAAGGGGAAATATATTATAATTTGGGATACTAATATAATAATTAAATTTAATTAAAAAATGGGGAATAATATTATATTTTAATAGACTGATATAGTAATCTAACAATTGTTTCAATAAAATAATCAAAATATTGAAAAATAGACTAAGTGAATTAGTATACTATAATTTATAAGTTATAAAAATTAATGTGAGTAAGAAAAAGTACATGAATGATTAAGAAAAATTAATGATATTAAGTTATGATCAATTTTATATATTCTTTTAATTTTTAATGATATTTAATTATGGTAAATTTATTTGATAATAGTAGTCAATGGATTGATATGCATCATTTAAATTTTATATTAAATTAGATTTTATTTTAGAGGAAAAATTAGAGGTTATATATGGTGGGAGACTTTTTATGATCATGTGTAATTTAGAAAACAAAAATCTCATAAAGCAAAAAGCAATCAACTACTTGAAATTGCCCAATAAAATTAAAAAAAAAACCGATAAAATACATTTTTGTAAATAATAAATATATTTTCATTCTTTCCAAGCAATTACCACATAATATAAATCTTGATCATGTAACCAAAAACTAAATTTAATAACACTGATCATCTATTTAAATTTAACATAAAAATTAAACCGTAGTTATAATAATTATAAAAATTATTACCACTAATCAAACTTAAAATTAATTTCCTAATCAATAAATATATTGTCTATGGTTTTCAAACAATCATGGCAAAATATAAATTTTGATCAAATATCTAAAAATAAATTTAATCATTCTGGTGATCTATTCAAATTTAATATGTAAATTAAACCATAGTTATAATAATTAATATCACTAATCTAACTTAAAATCAATTTTCTTAAATAATAAATATATTTTTTATATTTTTTCCAGCAATCATCACATATTATAAATTTTAATAAAATAATTAGTAACTAACTTCAATAATATTAATAGGCACTAAAAAATAGAATAATAAAATTTTGGGATAAAATTGTAATAAAACTATGATGCAGTGGAAATTGAATTATGCTGCATTGGGGTCATTGCAAAATTCACTTTTTGACTATGATGCACCGACACTTCATATACCAGTTGTGTTTGCATGTCGGAAATGTTTTCGACACCGATACTCATCAACATCGACACGAAACGTGTCGGGATCATGTCCGTAATTTCAAAAAGTTTAGATACTCGTTCCCTATTTCGACACTCATGTCAAGTTCGATTCTGAGGTCGTGTTCGTAATTTTAAAAAGTTCAAACACACATTCTCTATTTCAACACACGTGTCAAGTTCGATTTTCAGCTTATTATTTGTTATGTCATGTTATTTAATATTATGAGTACTTAT
>JANHAO010030162.1:0-10215 GCA_026873985.1 Saraca asoca | reverse complement strand
AGTCCATATCTAACTGCAAGTTTGATTGAATGACAAAGCAAAGGCACATCATATTTAACATAATATTTCAGTATTGAATTTACATGATACTAATGATCACTTTTGTCCTTATTCTATCAGAACGCTTGAATATTGGTTGAATATTTGTCATTCAAGAAACCCCACATTTACCGTACAATAATCAAAGCATATTAAACATTATCTTTCTATTCCTAAAATAAGAGACTTGGTTATCTAGAAAACTATGAACTTCCTCCCATAATAACTAGTAGAAAGATGATACCTCGAGTTCCTCAGCATTAAGTGATGCTATTTCAAGCAAATCTGGATCAATGTCAATGCTGAGAACATGTTTGACCGATGCTAACAGAAATCAAGAGAATATGAGATAAATAGGTGGGAAAGCATTCATTCATACTTGATTCAAAGAATATTATTTACTTTGCTTTTTAAAAACCTGAATTTGTTTATGAAAATTTAAGATATGGATTTGATTTAGAAAGGAGGATCCCTAAGTGATGTTGTGTGTTTAAAAGTGCCAGCTTGCGAGGTTCACGCAATGACAAACATATAATTGTTAAAGACAATTTCTCTAAGGGGGCGTTTGGTATACTGATTCTTTTTTCGTTCCTGAGAATCATGTTTCCTGGGAATGATGACTTTCGAAAATGTTCAAAATGTATTTGATTTATCTTAAATATTCCTGAAAATATTAGACATCCTCACGTTTGGTTCTAATGTAACTTTCTTGGGAACATGGACATTTTTGTCAAAAATACCCTTATCTATTTTAGGTTAAAAAATAAAGAGGATGAGAGAAAAAGTGCGAGAGAGGGGATGAGAGAGAAAATGTGAGAGAAAGGATGATAGAGAAAGTGTGAGAGAAAGGATGAGAGAGAAAGAAAATAAGAGAGAGAGAGAGTGAGAGAGGGGATGAGAGAGAAAAAGAATAAGAGAGAGTGAGAGAGGGGATAAGAGAGAAAATGTGAGAGAGGATGAGAGAGAAAATATGAGAGAAAAAGTGAGAGAGGGAATGAGAAAGAAAATGTGAGAGAGAGGATGAGAGAGAAAATGTGATAGAGAGGATGAGAGAGAAAGTGTGAGAGAGAAAGTGAGGGAGGGGATGAGAGAGAAAGTACGAGGGAGGATGAGAGAGAAAGTGAGAGAAGGGATGAGAGAGAAAATATGAGAGATGATGAGAGAGAGTGAGGAAGGGGATGAGAGAGAAAATGAGACAGAGGAGATGAGAGAAAAAATGCGAGAGAAAGGATGATAGAGAAAGTGAATGGTATATATGTCTTTTTTTCCATTAATGAAGGATATATATATATATATATTTTTTTTCACAAAAATATTCCCATGCCCATGGGAAACTAAGATTCCCACCTCCCCCTATAAGAATGTTTTTGTGAGAAAATTACAAAAAATGATTTTTGGAAAATAATATTTCTTGAGAATCTCTTTTTTAAAAACTGCATACCAAACATAGGAAACAATGTTTCCCAAGTTAAGATTACTGGAAAAGTAAAAACTTTTCCCCTATCGAACGCTCCCTAAGTTTTTAGTAAAAAGGGATTCCAAAGAAACAAAGTATAAACAAGTCATAGTAGTTAAGTAGTTAAGGATATTGAACGCCATTGTAATATCAACATGGATTTAACTGCAAAAAGGAACACTGAAAGAGAATGAGAAATAAAAAGATGTGAATTGGGGAAAGAAGCTACAAAGTAAAAGAATAGGAAAGATGCAACTCACTCTGCACCCAAAAGAGCAGCTACAACACCTAATGTACCACAACCCCATCCAAAATCAGCTACTACTTTGCCACTCACATCCCCAAAAGAGCTCTCTGCCTTATTCAAATTGAAGCATTTTTAAATGAAAGGAAAAAAAAATTAAGAATGCGATGGGAAATTTTTATATAAACGTAAAGCATCCGTAATTTTTTTTTCAAAGTGCCATTAGCTTCACTATAATACCCTTAAAATGCTTTCCAAATATTAAATGGGACCTATAAAAAATTATAATTAAAGCACAAAGAACAGCAAGCAGATATTTGAAATGAAATGTTAAAACAATCAGAACAACTGCTTTTAATCGTTAGAATGAAAATTAATAATACTATATACCCATCTTTAACGGAAGAAAATTGAAGAATCGTATAATAAAGCTTGAACAGGCAGAAAAAAGATAAATAGGAAAAAAATTATGATGGAAGCTACGGAAGGAGAAGTGGGTAATGTAGAAAATACAGTGTCAAGCATTCGAGAAGTAATATAAGGTCCAGTTGGGTACTGTTCAAGCTCAATCTACAACAGAAAAATGAACCCAATATAAGAAGAAGGAAGTGATTCAAAGACAGCCAAAACTTTGAATCAAAAGCAGGAGAGAGAGAGAGAGAGAGACCTTTGGGCGAGGGAACTGCTGAAGCCCTCCGAGGAGTCCTTCCAATTGCTTTAACTTCACATCTTCGGCAGGAAGGTGGAGAATCTTCGAACCACAAGCGCTAAACAATTATGATTGTTGATGAATCATAGCAGGAGCACCCTGGGGCTGTTGGTCTTTTGATTTTTTTTTTTTCAGAGAGGAACTATGTTCGCGTTGGGAACAGGATCGTCTGCACCTCAGCAAAATGAGAATACGAAGATTGGTACACATCAGTTAGGCAGCGGGCTACGTGGCTTCCTGTGCACCTTGGATACGTTGGACTGCTAGATTTCGTCGAAACTCCACCATTTGCGAATTTCAGACGAACCGCGTCCCAAAGCCTTATAATCATATCTAGTTTTCTTGCTTTGGTCAAAAAATAGGAAAGAAGAAAAGTGAGCCGGTGAGATACAAACAAAAGAAATTAGAAATAACAACCAATTAAAGAAAAAATAATTTCTTCTTTAATTTTTGGGAAATTACCAAATTAAGGATGCCTTTATCACACTCTTCTCTCTTCATAAATACATATTTATATCCCTTTTTTTTTTTTTCTGAGAGAAGGTTTAGGATACATGGATAAAAAGAATGTATATTTTTAAAACTAAAAATGTAAAAATGTAAGTAAGTTAAACTTAGGAGAGATATGTGCAATTTGTTAAAAAAAATAATACTTATGAGCTTTAAATAATATTTTGTTATAAACAAAGTTGCACCTTTTAAAAAATTGTGTAGCAAACATTATAGATAAATATGTAACATTTTTAACATACTTATTATAAGTATAATTCACGCAATGTTATATTTCTTTTTTAGAAATATAATATTTATATTAAATTTAAAAAAATAAAATTTTTGATAAAGTTAACGTTACCCTAAAAAAATACTATTAACGTCTCTGGATAAAATGAACAAATAGAGAGAGAATATATAAAAGATTATAATTCTGGTTGACATATTATAGACATATCTATTTAGAAACACAATTAAAGAAGTTAAGACTTGATTAAATCTATGTCTATACTTAAGCTATTGAGGACACTTGAATTAATTAACAAAAATTATCATTAATTAGGGTAGAGGAATAAGAATGTCTCATAAACAATTAATTTTTGGAGAGATTTGTAAATAGAATGTGAATATATGGTGGAGATGTGCTGGAATTCTTTGAGACCTTATTTTATAAATAAAATATAGATATATTGAGATTACTAAATTTAATACATTTGTAAATTGAAACAATTCAAAATAAATCAATCGTCTGACTAAATCCTTTGATCATGATTATTTGACTTGGTAGAGAACCAATCGTTCGGATTTAAGCCTTTAAATATCAATCTATACACTATTTTTTTATATAAATTAAGATATGTACTTATAATAGAGGACTTTTACTCTTATTCTCTTTTTACTTTATTGTAAGGTTATTAACTTAACCATCATAATATTTTTTGAAGTTGAAACTCCAATTACTTATACTCTTATTTACAAGGTTTAAAAATTAAGATTTGTCATAAATTATTTATTTATTAATAGTATATGATTATAACTTAATTGATGAGAATTCATATAATTGGAGAGCAATCTGATTCTCTCCATATTGTAATTTTAACAATTTTAATTTACTAAAAATTATTGTATTAGTAAGTTACAAATTGTATGCGATGAATAATTGTCATTACTGATCAATATGTTAATAATTTGAATCATTTTTAGGTGGATGCGATGCATTTAATATAAGATTTGAGACATTAAAGAGTGAAAATATGTATGTGTAAATTTAATTTTTTTAAAATATAAAATATATTTAAAAAATAAAATAAATCATCATAATTATTATTAAGAAAATTAAATTAAAAATTAAAAATTTGATTTTTTAATTAGTTATTTTTATTAAATTTTAAATCACTTATTTTCTCGTCAAAAATCATGAGGCGAGCGAAGAGCAAAATCTATAGACAAGTGATCATAATCCGTAAACAATGCAAAAGTAGTAATCGTAATTTGGAGTAAGATACACTATGGATTGCGAGTTGTAACGTGAGTAGGATATGACATACCACCAAATCATTTCATTTCAACATTTATAGCACTCAAAATTCACTTTATTTTAATAAAAATAATTTTAATTCATTTATAAATAAATTTTAATGTTTAAAAATAACGTTAAAAAATAATAATTTTAATCTATTTATAAATAATTTTTTTAAATATATTAAAAAATATATAAAACTCAATTAAAAGATAAAATTAAATGATATTATGATAAAGAGAATAAAATTATTAATATAATATATATTTCAGGTTAAATAAAATAAATTCTAATAAAATGTTTAATAAATTTGATGAATTTTATAATAATATAAATATAATTAAAATAAAAATTTTAAATAAAATATTTTTTTAATTTAAATTCAAATAACATTTAAAAAGAAATTTATTTTAAAATAAAATAAAATTTAATTTTAGACATTGCGCCCAGGTGGCCTCTCAATGATCCATCCTTTTCAAATCCTCTTCTTCTTCTTTCACCTTGCTTTAAGGGAACAAATTACGGAGAAAACGGGTACCAACACTGTTTGTTCTCTCACAACTCCATTATACATTGAGTACGTTGCGGTGATAATACAATTAAATTTCATTCTGATTCACTTATTTTAAGCATCCATGGTAAAATATTTATAAATTAATATTTGGTAAATTAATAATTTTTATTAAGTAATAATTTTTTTGGTCTCAATTTAGACTAATAAACTAAATTAATAACTTTCATAAAATAATAAAATAATATATTTTTTAAAACCTTACATAGATCTTATTTGTATTATAAATTAATAATTCACTAAAATTAGATATTATATTTTTCAAAAATACAAGTTTATTATTACTTATATTTTATTAAAATTTAAATATAATTGAATCTCATCCTTAATTTTTCTTTTTGACCTCTTGAGAATAAAAAAATAATATTAGGTAATTAAAAATATTAATATAATTAAATTATAGTTACAAATCAAGTAGATATTTAATTTATATTTCTTAAACTTTTAGTCTCCCTTTATTAATAAAATAATTTATATTTTTATAAAATAAAAATAAAATAAAATAAATTTTTAATTAATTAAATGAATGTTACTTTGAATTATAAATGCACTCGATAAATTAATAAATTATTAATTTATTGATTAATTAACATCTCTTTAAATTAATAGAATTTGTATAGTCCTAAGATTATTAATTTATAGAAATTTTACTATATATAAATGAGAACAAGATAATATGATTCTATAAAAGGATTTTGTTTTCTTTGCCCGGTTACAAATTGGTTTTTGCCATGGGTTTCCTTTGTGTCATAAGTTGGCTTTATGATCTAATTTGATAGGCAAACATGTTGGATTTTAGACGAAACTAGGTAAAAAAATTAAGCATGAAAAGGAGACCTTATGGTGCAAGTTTGGGAGCAAATGCACTAGTGGATTAATTTTTTCGATTTTTTCCCCATTTTTAGGATATTTGTATATTTTTAGTATTGATCATTTGTCTACTACGAGTAGAAAAGTACACGGTTGTAATCCTTACATTTTTATCTTCACGTTTATATGAGATGGCACATTAAAACTTTTTCAAGATTGGAGAAAAGTCCTTATATCAACTGGAAAAAAACATGTTTAAGATTTTTGCTTAGAATGTTCTTTAAAGGGACGTGTCCAGTGACCGAGTGGGTACTGTGACTTGGGTTAAGGATCAGATTGTAAAGCTTAAAAAAAGTACCCCTGCACACTTCAAACTATGTAATAAGGCATATATTAATAAAATGGAGTTGTATCTCTCCTTATTTTAAAAAAGATCTTTCTTGATATACACAATAGGCTTCTTGTGTGAGTGTTTTTTGAGACTTGGTATGAATTAATGGTTCGATTACATGGTCATGTTGGCTTGCACACATGTTGCATATAAGATTTTGATTGCATGGGTGATAAAATCGTCAATACTTGTTGATGGCAAAATTCGATCAACAAGTGTAAGTCCAATGTCACCCCAAATTACCGATTGAGAATGTGATCTAATGGGAAAGAAAGAAGAAAAAGAAGAAGAACAAAAAACACTAGAAGCTTTATCATGATTCGGCTAAAGCCAATCGGTTCCTATGTCCACGGTAAATTGTATTAATCTTGTACGATGGTTTTCTCCATGAGACTCAATAGAGCTACAGTGCTAATTTGCTATTTTGATAAAGTGTCTGCATACAACTCTCTCACTATGTCCTTTATAGTGGTCTCCCCTATTTATAGAAGAGGGAAGGGTTACAAGTGTAATTTAGTAGGTAATCAAAATGATTATTTTCACCGTATCGAGCGATAAATGCTTGGCGTCTGATAATAAATGCTGAGCAAATTATTGTCAAACTGTTGGGAGATGATGTGTTAGTTTTGGAGGCTAACATATCAGTTGGGAAGATATGCCCTAGTTGATGACTAGGCTTCCGTATTAGTGCTCAGCTCGTTAGCTTAGTGACCTGGACTTGTGTAAAGCAACCAACTGATGATAGAGATTGATCCCATCATTGATCCCATTTGGAATGAACTTGTTGAAGGATGGTCTGGGTGCTGCACTCTACTCAGTGAGTTGTGCTCCCATATCGACCCTGTCTTGCATATTAAGTTCGCAGGTAGCGAGCTGATACCCCACTAAGCAACCTCAGTTGTCGAGTGATCTGGGCCCCTTTTTCAGCTAGGCTCTACTTCTTATTGGGCCTTGGCCAGTGCATTTTGCACAATCCAGAAAATACTCAAAACATCAAGCCCCCAACTCTCAGTTCGATTTATGGACTAGGAGTTGTACCCTACTAGCAAAGTCCTTGCTCGTAGTTTGCAGCATTGTCAAGTCTTTCACCTATAGTTCTCCATTTAGTCAAAAGTCTCTGCTTATAGCTTGTTGCATTATCATTTTAGGTCTGTCACTCATTTCTTCTGCATCAGGACATGCCTCCTATCACAGATATCTTCCAGCTGTTGGCACAACAGTCTTGCCTTACTGCGGACCGTCTGATTTGGTGCAATGGAATACCCTTCAGATTCTTTGGTGGATTCGGGCTTATCTATATAAGGCATGAGAGGTCCTTTCCCCTTCTTCACAAGATAACCAGATAGGTGCATTGAATGATCTCCTCATGTTTCTAAAGCTTTGGCCTTTGGCTACGTGCTTTAAGGTGTATATGGTCCGCTGCATCAGACTACAAGGTGTGAATGGTCCACTGCATGTGGTTCTTACGGGGGGATTGTTCCCCGTGAACTTTAGGAACTTGTCTGTAACCTTCCTTTGGAGCTAATAAGTTTAGCTCTCCTTTGTTTGCTCTTTTGTCTTTTGGCAAGCTAATTGCTTAGTTTCCGGTAGCGACTAGGAGTTACAGGGTCAAGGGAGGAGCTTTTGGCTTTGGAGGAGGCTTGGGCAAAGGAGCTGGAACTATCCGATTTGCTTGCCAGCCTTGCAACTTGTCATAACTCAGTCCTTTCAACCAAGTTCTCTTGCCTTCTCATCCGATGGTGTCGGGTGTTTCTAGGCCTCCAGGTAGCTTGATAAAGCTAAAAAATGCTCTTCTTGCTTAGGAGAACTAGCAAAAACTTGTGCAGCCTCTCTACTTGCACCCAACACTATTTCTCCTGCTTCAGGCACCTCGAGGGATGCCCGACTTGGGTAAGCTATTAACTCAGGCAAAGGAAGAGTTGGAGTAGTTCCTCCTATGTGTTATAGCTGCAAGCTCACTAGCATTCAACTTTCCCTTAGTTAATTGTAAGCCTACTTCATCTTGTATTTTCCATCTTTTATGTAGTTTTACCTCGTCGAGAGAGGTTTTGTAATGAAACTTGGCCTTTTATCATTCTTTTCGAGTATGCCACAATAGCGATCTAGCAAGTTCTGGCTGGCCTGTTAGCTCTTGCAAACTATAATTCATTAACGTTTAAATAAAATAAGTTTTCATTGAGTTAATCAACTTCAGTAAATGTTGATGGAGCTAATGTGAAGGGACTCTAGTCAATAAATTATGACAAAAGGATATGTGCCATATTGTATGAGCAATCGATCACATTATTTTGTTCCAATTGGCATCGACGTGCCTTTTATTGACCATGAGTCTAAGAACTGGAGTGCTTGAGTGTTTTCGTTGACGCAAGATGAGGCATCCACGTAAGTCGCATAGGCACATCTTAGCTCGTGCAAGAGTTTGGTGCTTAAGCACTTCTTAGATGCGAGATCTTAACTGGCTGCATGGAAACACCTCGATCCATGCAAAAGTTTGGTGCCAATGGCACTTCTTAGATGTGGTTTTAGCATTGCCCGCACAAGAGTTTGGTGCCGGAGGCATTTCTTGGATGTGAGGTTTTGTATCTTCCTGTGCAAAAGTTTGGTGCTCGAGGCACTTCTTGAACGTGGTTTTGACATTGTCCGTGTAAGAGTTTGGTGCCAGAGTGTAACACCTAGAAAATTCATGAAAATAAAAAGAAAATTTAAAATAAAATTTTAAATTAAAAAGGACTAAATTGAAAAATTGGTAGGGGTTAAATTGAAAAATTTTCGAAAGCCTAGGCATTAGTGTAAGTCGATTAAGACTTTAGGGGCCAAAGCGAAAGGTGGTGCTAATATTGGGGGGCCAAACTACAAAAATATAAATATTTTTTATTAAGAAAAATCAACCACCCCTCTTGGACACAGTCAGTCCATTTCGGCCCCAAGCTTTTTCCTCTTCTCTGATTTTCGGGCGTTGTCTGGAACCTTTCGAAAGCCCATCATGGCGCCGACGAAATGTCGATTTTTATTGCGTTCTGGTGTTGAGTATGAGTCTCCGGCCAAAGAAAGAATGTTTAGTTGGCGTTCGTTGCACTCCTTCCTCTGGCTGAAGTAATTTCTAATGGCGGTGAAGGGTTTACTTAGCTGGACATGGTGGTTACGGTGAAATTGCTCCATCCAGTCCTCTTCTTCTTCCTTTCCGGTCTTTATCCTTGGCTGAGTGACTTTAGGTAGCTTGAAACTCTTGGCTCCCCTATTTCCCAACTAGTTTGGCCAGTCTGGCTTTCTGGGCTGTCGGCGGCTTTTCGACTGGCAGCGGGCTAAGGGTAGCCCCTTCAAGACCCGATGAGTAATCCTAAAATATTAGTTTTATTTCGTAGCACTTGGGTTGATAGTTGTCAGGAAATTTGTGTAAGTAGTTGAAAATGAATAGTTGATAAAAAGGGAAAATTTTCTCAGTTATTTGATTCAAATATGTTTTGGTAAAGCATAGATTCTATGCTACTTAATGTCTCTTCAGGTTATATAATCCAAACGTGAGTTGATAGTCTATCTTGCTTATATGTGTAAATTCTAGTTGCTGTCTGGTTTACTGTATGTTGTATGAATTATTGGTTGCTATTAAAATTCTGGTTCCTATTTGCTGAATAATTTTAGCTGTTGTATTCTGGTTTGCTGTATTCTGGCTTGCTGTATAATGTTGGTTTCTATATTTTAGGTTGCTGTAAAACTCTGGTTGCTGTTAAAATTTTGGGTGCTGTATAAATATTAGTTACTGTTTGCTGTGTAAAATTTTGGTATGCTGTATTTTCATCTACCGTACTCTGGTGTTCTGTATATTGGATTACTGTATTCTAATTTGCTATATTTTGGTTGGTGGTATTCTGGATTGTTGGCTATTGTATAAGATTGGCTTGTGGAGTAATTATAGTTGTTGTGAGTGTTGTAATTTAGATGTGTTCCAAATAAAGTATGAAATTGGTAGTACTTAAATTTTTATAA
>JANHAO010030161.1:0-10217 GCA_026873985.1 Saraca asoca | reverse complement strand
AACCTTGTGGTATATACATTGATCCATAATATTCTCTTCAAAACTAAAAGAGGAGATCATATCATGGAATTTCAAATACCATTGATGAGAAGCTTATTTCAATCCATAAATAGATTTCATAAGCTTGCATACCAAATGCTCACCTTGACTAGAGGTGAATCCTTCAGGTTGTTTCATGTATACCTCTTCCACTAATTCCCCATTAAGGAAAGCTGCTTTCACATCCATTTGACACAACTCTAAATCAAAGTATGCAACTAAAGCCAGAATAATGCAAAGAGAATCTTTCTTAGATATAGGAGAAATGGTTTCCTTGTAGTCGATTCCTTCCATTTGAGTAAATCCTTTCACGATGAGTCTTGCCTTATATCTCTCAATGTTACCCAATAAGTCTTTCTTTGTCTTAAAAACTCATTTACATCCAATGGCCTTAGCTCTATTAGGTAACTCAACAATATCCCAGACTCCATTAAATGCCATAGAATTCATCTCATCCTTCATTGCATCAAATCATAAGTTAGATTCTTTGCAGTTCATGATTTGTGAAAACGTTGTAAGATCATTCTTAGCTCCAATATCATTGTCCACTTCTTGCAGATACATGATATAGTCTTCTGGAATAGATAATTTCCTTTCTTTTGTAAATCTTCTTAATGTTGGTTCAGCATTTCCTTGTAGGTCATGTTGTCTAACTGGTTGTTCAACCATTTCAGGCACTTCATGAACAACTTAATCTACTGGATTATCAACAATGGGTTATAGATCTTCAATAATTGGTTGTACAACACCTGTTTGAACTTGAGGAGTGTCTCGAATAATAAGTAATCTTTCTCTTGATATGAAAGGTTGCTTTCTTTTAGAAACTATGTTCTGAAATTGATTACTCCCACTAACTAAGTTATTCTCAAGAAAATTAGCATTCTTTGATTCCACAAACCTAGTATATGTAATGGACAATAGAATCTATAACCTTTAGACTTTTCGGTATATCCAATGAAATACCCACTACTAGTCCTTGGATCTAGTTTCTCTTCTTGTGGATTATAAACTCTTACTTCAAACGAGCCTCCCCAAATGCACATATGTCACAAACTCGATTTTCAACCCTTAAATAACTCAAATGGCATCTTTGGGATAGCCTTGATTGGAACCCTATTTAATATATACATTGTCATTTTAAAAGCTTCAATCCACAAGAATTTAGGCAACTTAGAGCTACTTAAGATACTATGCATCATGTTTAATAATGTCTGATTTCTTTTTTCTACAACGCCATTCTGGTCTGGAGAACCAGGCATGGTGTATTGGGCAATGATCCTATGCTCTTAAAGAAACTTAGCAAATGAACCAGGTGCTTGTCCATCTTCAGTGTATCTATCATAGTATTCTCCACCTCTATCTATTCTAATGATCTTAATTTGCTTACCGCATTGATTCTCTACTTCTACCTTAAAAACCTTAAATGAATTTAAGGCTTCGCTCTTATTATGAAGCATATAAAAATACGTATATCGAGAATAGTCATCTATAAAGGTGATAAAATGCTTTGGACCATAAGTGTCCATGTCAAGATAACATATATCTAAAAGTATGATTTCTAAGATGTTGATACTCTTCTTGGCACCTTTTTTAGCCTTGTTAGTCTATTTTCCCTCTATGCAGTCTACACAAGTTTTAAAATTAGAAAAATTCAAAGTACTTAGTACTTCTTCATTCACTAATCTCTTAATCCTATTAATGAAAATATGCCCTAGTCTCCTATGCCACAAAATAGAGGAATCTTCATTCATAATACATCGCTTATTACCAATATGAGTATGCAAAATAATGTTATATTGTAGATTAATAGAGAAAAGACCATCAGACAATATACCATTTCCAGTAAGTTCATATTTATAAAATAAACTAAAGGATGTATCTAAAAAATTAAAGGAGTAACCTAATGGTACAAGTCTTGAAACTGAAATTAAGTTTCTAAAAAAACTTGGAATATAAAAGGTCTTCTCTAAAACCAAAACATAGCCACTGTCAAGAACTATGCTACATGTTCCAATGGATTTTACATGTGAGCTGATCCTATTTCTTAATAAGATGCTATGCTCACTTACCACTGGCTTCCTTAGGTTTTACATACCCTGCAAGGTATTTGAAATATGGATTGTAGCTCCAGAATCAATCCACCATGTATTACAATTAACATCAACTATATTAGATTCATAATAAACAAATGAGATTGGTTCATCTTTCTCTTCAAGCGATTTCTTAAATTTGGCACAATCTTTCTTCATGTGCCCCTTCTTTTTATAGAAGAAATACTTAGACTCCTTCTTGATGCTGTCTTGGGGTGATATTTTACCCGTCCCTTTCCTATTGGCCTGATTTTGATTTTGATTCTTTCCTTGGTTCTAGTTCTTATCCTGAGTAACCAGTAATGCACTTTCTCCCAATTCCATAATCAGCTTGTTTTCCTCTTGAATACATATGGTCATAAGTTCATTAATTGACCATTTGTCTTTATATGTGTTATAAGAGATCTTAAACGGTCCATACTATTGTGGTAGAGTGTTCAAAATATAGTGCACCAGAAAAGACTCAGACATTTCAACCTCAAGTGCCTTAGGCTGAGCCATAATGTCCCTCATTTGTATGATATGCTCACACACACACCCCTCATTGTTTTGAGCCTCAAGGATGTAAACTTTATGATTAGGGTATTGGCAAGTGCTTTATCTGAAGTAGCAAATTGCTCATCGATTCCCTTTAATAGATCCTTTACATTGTTATATTGTTCAATAGATCCATGAATACCAGCAAAGATATTAGTCTTTATGAACATGACACTAAAGCGATTAGATCGCTCCCACTATTCATGAAGAGCTTTATCAGCTTGAGTGTTAGTTGTAGTAATAATGGGTTCATCTTTCCTTATAGCATAATTAATGTCCGTCATTCCTAAGTGAAGGAGAACTCATTACTTCCAAACTTTATAGTTGTCACCCTTAAGTTTAGGAATATCACATTTCATATTAAAAAAATTTGCAGGTTGCTTAGCTACATAAGATAACATACATGCTTACAAACTAAATTTTTAGATTGGAGAGATAAATCATGATTTACCAATGTAAATCATGTAAAAATAATAATAAATCTAGTGACATAAAGTGGGCTAAAGTCCTAATTCAATTAGATTTATTTAGTCGTATGATAAAACTATCAAATTATATTCCTTTCCTTAATTCTTCTGGGTAAATTAAGAAATATAATTTGATATTTTATTCTAATTAATTATACTAATATAATAAAAATTTCTGTGAGATAAAATTTATTATATTAAGCACAATTAATCACAATAAATATCCTTAAATATATGTGATTTTAGACAAATCAATGTATAATTTTTTATAATTAAAGGTGTTGTGGCTAAACTCTAATTAATTAAAATTATACGAATCACTAGACATTTAAATAACTTAACATAACTTGTTCATGCATGAAATTGCAAAAATAAACACAATTTAACAAATATGAACAAAATTACAAATTATATACTAAAATTAATTTAACCAAATTATGCATAGCATATCCAAAATTATACATACAAAATAAATAATTAAAGCATATAAATTTCCTAAATTAATTTCCCTACGAAATTGCAATATTCATAACAAAACAAAACTTTATGAATATTATAGCAAAAACAAAAAATTTTATGAATTCTTTCCATGAAAATACCAAATTATGAAATTATTCATAAAAATAAAATTTATCAAAAGTTTCCCAAAAATACTCAAAATAAAAATTCTGTGACATGAGAAAATATAATACGTTCTCTAAACAACTAGATTTGAAACTAACTGATACCTCCTTAAACAAGTACACAACAAAATCAATATTTCAAATTTAACAAAAAGAAACTGAAATTCAATAGCTCAAGGCAACCATATCCTAATTGCCACAATCGGATCTCTTCTCAATTCTAATCCCATGATTTATTTAGAAACTTCAAAATATACTTGCGTACAAATTACCATAATTCCATTCTCCATATATTTGATGAACTAAAATCCAACTAAATTAAGATGAAATCACGAGATCACAGCAAAAACACAAAACCCAAAATCAAGATTCAAAATTTTTTAACATTAACGAGTATTTTTTAAGAAAAACATTTTTTTTAGAAAATTATTGCATCAAGGTAGAGGTACAAGATTTGCTTTGATACCACATATTAGCAAGACTTAAGTGCTAATGATCGTAAACTATAATGAAAGCAGGATAGAATGAATTACCTCCAACCATCGACGTCAAAGATCGAAAATTAAAACTACTTCATACACAATGTCTAGAGTTGTTTAAGAGCATTCAATGCTTTGTTCTCTCTCCAGAATGACGATGATTATTTCTATATAGAGTCTAGACAGCAGTGGGGATCCAAACTTTGTATTATATAATGATTTTTGGCCCATTACAGATATATCTGAATAATTTGGTTATCAAGAGATAATAAACTTATCTTAAAGATAATAGACTTTATCTTAATGCAATTGCAAATCCCTTAATTTAAGGATATGATATTGGCCATATCCAGTAGAGATATATCTCATATTATTTAGGAGATATTTCTCACATTATTTTAGAGATATTTCTCACATTATCTACAAACAACTTCATAGGCTTCTTAATTCCCATATGCATTTGATCCAGTAAGTTTGGCATCTAGACAACTTGATATGTTGTCCTTGTTCTAGCTATGTATTCTACCTCACGTGATAATAAGGAAACCACTGAATTTTTCAAACACCATGAGAATATAATACCATCAAATTGAAACAAGTATCCCGAGGTGTGCTTTTTTTTTTTTTTGTCATTCTTATCCCAAACTAGACATTATTAGAAAACCCAACAATTCATTTCTTTTTACATCCTTTGTTATTGGTAAATAATAAGCCTAGGTCAAATGTTCCCTTAACATACCTCAAGATCCTCTTGGATCCAAGCATACAAGGATTCTGAGGGTTTTGCATGAATATGCTAATCAGGCCATCCCACAAGCAATGTCTAGTCTGGTACCACACAGATATCTGAGACTTATAACTATTTGTTTGTATAAGGTAGGATATATGAAGTCTTACATTAATTAGATTTGAAATTTGATTGTGATATATAAACATCAAATTTGAATATTAAGACAACTTTGACTAGTATTTTAGATAACGTAATTCAAACCTATCAGTTATATATCTTAGTCCAATCAAATTTGGGGTGTGATGATATCAAAGTGCTTGCCAGCCATACTTCGGCTAGTGGAGATCTCAGGTCATGAGATTTGATAGGCCTACGGAGGAGGTTAGGCAACTTGTGTGAGGATATTATAAAGCCACACATCAGATAGATTTAAAAATTAATTATAATATATATACATCAAGTTTAACTATTTAGACAACTATAACTAATTTTTTAGATCACGTATGGTTCACACCTAATAGTTGTCTTGAAACTAGTCAGACCTAGCGCATGATAGGATCTATGGTTTTTCCTATGTCTTCCTTCACTTGTTTGATACTGGTGTCCATTGGAGTCTAAGAGACATTACGATTCATCATTTTGAATCTCTGAAATAAATATGTTGCATATTTCCTTTTATGCATGACGAGTCCTATTGAGGTCTAAACAAATTATATTCGAAGGAAATAGGATAAGAACTTAACTATGTGTACTCACTTTTGAAAATGTGATTTAGAGTTTATTTTCGTAAATCAAATATTCAAAAAGATTTTTCTAACAAAGTCCAAAATTTATAAACATCTCAAAAATCTCCAAATGTTCAAACAAATAACCATGCACATTGTAATTTAAAGTCAAAATAATGAATCCAAATAAAAATCTTTAAAATATTTCCAATAACATAAATCAAAATGAAGCAGCTTGAATCTATAAAATAAAGGAAAGAGTGAGCACGATTACTCAGTGAAGGAAATTTCCACCGCTCATTTTCAGGTGGAAAACATTTTTATCATACAAACAAAACACACGCACACATGTACTTGTGGGCATATGCTAATTGGCTCATAGCATATTCCCAATATACCATTCTTAATACACCAGTTATTAGGTCTTAACCTATCGTTCTATCCTAAACATACATAGTACTCTTTATCTGATGGTACATGATAAACATCTACATATCTATTTCATAATCATGCATATAAACTGTCACAACGTGTTCGGAGGACGCATGACTTAAACAACGACTGTTTTAATAAATAAATAGGAGCCATCATTAATATTTATAGAAAAATTAGAGATAAAAAATGGATAAAACAAATCTTTTAAACCAAAGAAGATAGTTGGAGAGTCTAATTGTGTATGGAGAAGGTATTAGATTTCCCAAAATATTCGTTAAATAAAGACAATTAGCGAGAGAATAATTATACAATAGTTTATGGAAAAAATATTTTATTGATCCCTAAAAATAGACAAATGTCAATAACTTACCAATTTATTGGAAGTAGAGAAAAAAGATGACCCACTAAATAGCCAAAGTCATTAATATGGGATTTAAGAAAATATATTTAAAAATTATTTATTAAAAAAATGTATTTATAGAAAAATAGACTGGACCTATGAAAATAGGAATTAGATACTTTCAAGAGAAGGATCAAAATCTAAATAATTTATATAATTATTTTTTAAAAAAATAATAATTTAATATGAAGCGTAAATTAAAAATTAAATAAATGAAATAACAGTAATTTTAAAGAAAAGGTTGAATAAATAAATTATTTTGAAAATTAATATAAGAGCATATGAAAATCAAATATGTTTATTTTTTATATTTTTATTATATATAAAATGAAAGGAAAAGAAAGTTGGATATTAAAACAAATAAAAAAAATTTTAAAAAAGGATAAAATCATATATAAATGTATTTTTATTTTTTACTTTTATTATTACATATAAGAAAAATTAAAAATTAAAACTTTAAATAAATAATAAGTTATCCAAGATCCTCTCAAATTCCTAAAAATAAGATTAATATGAATTTTACTCAAAAAATAAACATATATGCAATTCTAACACGTCCTATTATTCTTCCGTAAAAGAGATAGAAATTATAGTCTCCTAGGACACTATTTTGAATTTAGAGAGTATAGAAATGACTGTCACACACAGTGAATGGACAGTCAATTGTCTCATTATTCGTCAAGTAGTCTAAAACCTTCTAATGTCACAATTTATATCTAAATTACTTTGCATCATGGGCAATACACAACTTTTAATAATTTTATTTGATAACAATTTGTAATGTGAGTTTAGATTATAAAATATAATATATTTAAATATTGATAAATTATCATTATAATTTTACTTATTAAATGATTATATTGATATAATTATATTCATCTTAATTACGAAAGAATATTATATTTATTTTAATTTAATAAAGTTATTACATTAATATTTTAAATTAACTAAATTTATCATTTAAATTTTTTCATCTTTTCAAAAATATTTTCTTAATATATTAATATTCAAGAATATTTATTTATAAATTATTATTTAAAAATTTTAAATTAACTACTTTATATTACAGATTTAATTATTTAATTAATAAAAGTTCATATACTATCATAACTAATATATTATCTTCGTAACTAATATATTATCTTCAAAAAATATATTTTAGAAATATTTTAAATTAAAATTATGATAAGTACTTAAAAGTGATAAACATTTTAAAATGGTAAACTATGAAATATCAAATTTAATATTTGAAATTTAAAGATAATATAAAATTTTAAAAAGTTAAAATTATTTTAAAATTTTTAGATAAACATTATCTATCAAATCATGATTAGATATTACTAATAATGTGTTGATAAGTATTTTATTTATATACAAATATAATTAATTATTATATATAAATTATTTAATATATACAAAAATAATTTAAATTGAAATCTATTAATAATTTTAGTTTGAAAATTGAATACAGATAATTTTAACAAATAACTTTTTTGAAATAGATAATTTCTATGAATATATAACATTTATTAAAGTAGTCTACAATTCAAAAATTATAGAATATATTATTAAAATTATTTAAATTTTTAATTATTTAACTCACTAAAATATTAAAATATTTTTAACTTTTACTTTTAATATTAATATTTAAATATAAAACCATCAAATTCTAAGTTAAAAATCATTTCAATAATATTAAAATTTTATTACCTAAATAAATAAATAATTTAAATATTAAAAATTTGAAATCAAAATATTATTTGATAATCTAAAAAATTAAAAATTTAATAATTTGATAGTAATAAAATTAAAAAATTAAATTAGAAATCGGTTATAGATAATTTAAATAAATAATTATTGTTAAAATGAATAAATATAAGTTCTATATATAATTTAAATTGGAGAAAAAATAAAAAGAAAATTAATTTTTTTTCACTTGCTCTCTGATGATAAGTGGAGTATATTTACTGTATAGTAATATTTGGATAAAAATGAGTGTTATGACTTTTATATTATTAGAAAGATGTAAGAAAATAAAAATTGAAAAAAAAAAGCTGAAATGAACAAAATTTTAAACGACAAAATCTCTAAATAATAATATTGAAAATTGAAAATAATAATAATAATAATAATAACAAGTAAATAAATAACTTCCTACTCCCTTATCAGTAGCCACCATCTAAAGGAAAATCATTTATAATATTAACACAGTGATGAACACCTAAGAAATTATATCTTTCAAGCAAACCCCATTCCCAGTCGAAAGACTCATTTATTATAACTTGATTACAGTGTGTTGTTGCAGATTTTTTCTAAAATCATGAGCTTTCATTGTTTTTTTTTTTAAAAAAAAAATAGCATCACATCAACTTACAAACATGATATGTGATTGCAAATTTCGGGAGATAGCATCAATAAATTTAGTTAAAGAGAAAAACATAGCAAATTCAACTATATTTGATGGAAATATTTGTATCAATGTGTTAGCCATATGTTTTGCTACCAGTCGATCACATGTTGGAGTCCAAATAAATTAGTTGGATCAATACAAATAAGACAATTGACAAATATAACTAAAGTAAATGAATATGTTAAGCACATGATAAACAATTACCTTACTATCTTTTCACTTTTATTTTAAATTTTTATCATTTCTTTTAAAAGAGCACATGTCTATTTTTTAGGGACCAATTTTCATGAATAGTTATTTAAAGAAAACTACCCATGTATCCTTATAAATAATGCATCAACACACTAATAGGGGACACTTTTTTAGTTTGATAAACACTGAACTTACCAAAACACGTTCTATGCTCTTTGTGGTGCTTTGCTACACAATTCAGAGCTCTGTTGAATTTTATAATTTTTAGGAATTTTATCACTGTCATGCTGTAATGCCTCAAATAAATGAAAATAATAATAATAATTTAGTATTAATATTTGGGAGAGCAAGGATTAAAATGAATTTGGTAAGGATTGGATTGAAAAATTTTCCAAGGTTGTGTGGGCAAAACTTGGATTTTTAAGAAGTTTAGGGCCAAAAGTGTAAAATTCCCTAAAATGATTTCTTTATTATTTTTTCCCTTAGATTTTTTTTACTTGGTTTTTTCCTTTTCTAGCAAGGTTGCTACCTCCCACCTCTTCTTTCCTCAGCTTTCCCGTGAACCTCCTCTCTTCTACTCCTTACGGCTTCAACTTCTCCCCTTGGTGCCGTTAGCTTCTACCTTCAACCTCCGGCGGTTCTTCTTGTTTTTTTGGCCACCCAAGGGCTAGAATAGCTCCTTCATCCATCCTCTTCCTCTGCAAATAGCTCACGCCTCTGCTGGAGCCAATTTTGGCTACTGTTTGGCTGGCACTCACCCATCAGCTGGCGGTAATTTTCTTCCTTGTTTGCTGGTGAGTTTTGCTCCATTTCAATTTATCCATTATGGTTTGTATTGGCTGAGCTTCATTCCTAATTTTTCTTGGTCCAAAAATGGCTGAAAACTGAGGTCAAAAATAGGAGGTTTCGGCCATGGTGTGTGAGGGTATTTTAAACAAAATTTTCAGCTCAAAAATTGGATCATTCTAGTGTATTGGAGGGTGGTGAGTGCATCTAAAACATTAAATTTATTTTATAGCAATTTCTTGACTAAGTTTTAGGAATTTGAACATGATTTTCCTTAAGGGAGTTTCTAAATAAGTTGGGTATT
>JANHAO010030160.1:0-10218 GCA_026873985.1 Saraca asoca | reverse complement strand
GTATATACACATACATAGATATTTATTTGATATGATGAAATTATATTCTATTTATTTTTCAGCATATTGTTATTTCAAATGATAAGTAAATTGAGATTCTGAATCCATTGAAAATCCTTTGGCAATCTGATGGTTTGGTGGAGAAATAAGGGTAGGTTGCTGGATATGTAAATATTCGGCATGCAGCTTGGTCTAGGGGAAGGATAAGGGTGGGCTATCGGATATGTAAATATTTGGCATGCAGCTTGGTCTGGGGGAGGGACAAGGGTAAGCTGTTGAATATGAAAATATTCGACATGAGGATTGGTCTAGGATAATTGTGCTATTGTGATTACCATTATGAATTTTCCTTGGATTGTAGATGAGTGTATGATTAAAATGCATACTAAGTCTTTTTTTGTTTTGTTACATATATAATTATATTTATATTTATATTTATATTTATACTTATATTTATATTGATATACTTGATTTTTAAGGGGTTATCTACTCACTAAGTTTCCTAGAAACTCACTCTTTCTGTTTTCATGTTTTTCAGAGTCAGAAATCTCTCTGGCCTTCCTATTTTGTAGACCACTATCTGCGGAGATTGAAAGGTATAAAAATGGTAATGTGCTTGGTAGTTGGATAGGATTGCATGTGCATATTCTGTATGCTTTGTCTGCATGCCTAGTAGGTTATTATTGTATAGTCTGAGCCACTGTATAATTTTATGCTATTAAACAAGTTATGATGGGCATGTTGCCCTTTGTGGTATGTAGGCTTTATGTCGGGATGTCTAAAAAACAGGGGAAACTCTATTGAATTTTTAGCAAAAATAAAATGCTTATATTTAATTGAATTGTGATCTCGTGTCTTGTATATGCATTGCATAGTTAGTCTTGTAATAGGTGTCCATACGGTAACCTACTACACCGGTCACGTGCCCAGGACTGGGGCATGACAGAAAAACATATTTAGAAAATTTTGACATTTTATAAAAATTACACTTTTATTCAAACTTGCCAAAGACTTTCTTAACTTTCCAAGAGTAAAACTTGTATTTCTTTCAAAAATTTGGAAAGTGTTGACGTCAGAATTTGGTTTGTGTGAAAAGTCCCAAACTCTAGCTGGGGGAATACCAGTAGCTGCTCTGATGACAGGAACAGTCGACGAGTCTGTTGTCAAAACATGGCCATCGGAAGGATGGAGTTATGCGTTCGAGGCCTTGGTGACTCTTCCCTTGGCCATTACAGCTGAAATGAACCAAAATAGGCAAGATTCCCATAAACGGCTCCATAATGTTGATGTCAGAATTTGGTTCGTGTGAAAAGTCCCAAACTCTAGCCAATGGGGGGATTCTTATGGGATCTCTATCCTTCGACCAGTTCGGATGAGATAGAGTAGCTAAACAGACAGAGATGAAGGGAAGAGTAGAGAGGAAGAAGGCATCGATTTTGCGTGGTTCGGCCAAACCCAGATAGTGTTGGACCTTACGTCCACGGTAATATGTTATTGAGACAATATTATAATATTTGATCTTTGTTTTGGTGGAGTTTCGATCTAGAGGGATTTCTCCCTTACAGTTGGGCTCCTCCCTTATATTTATAGAGGTAAGGGGGCTACAATAGTAATTTCACATGCAGTAAATCTAGTCCATCAACATTTATTGTATAAGACAGGATTTACAGATTAAATCTCCTATTTTTGGCTACAGTAAGTTATCCTTTGTAGGCGGGCCCTGCTCAATCGTTGGAACTGGATATGACTTAGTCCTCTTTCAGCGAGCTTTCAGGTCGCAGGCTATGCTTTACTTAGCCAGGTCGCTTGCTTGACCCTGAGAATAAGGAGGTCAAATTCGCTTCTTCATGCATGAGCTCGTTCTAGCGAGGTCACACGCTATGCAACCTAATGGCAAGCGCTCAAGAGGCTTTTCGAGCTGGTCCCTTTTGTCACTTTCAAGTCGCTTACGGCTCTTCTCAGGTCAGAACAATTTCCTCATACAACAGGAAGTGTATAAGTTTAGTGCTAAACTTCCTTTTTAGATAAATTATTTTTAATTTGGAAGTCACAAAAAGTTGAATAATCAAATTCTATAGATATTTTATCATTATGCAATTCATTAAGAGTATATTGCAAATCATCATGATAGGGACTAACTTTAGGATTAAAATCATATACCTCCAATTCATTTTAAGTTATAAAGCTTGATTCTTTAATTTGAAGTTTAATTGACTTTTGTTTAGGGTTATCATTTTCTTTCTCTTGGAATTCTTCATTAAGAGGCATGGAATACAATTTTACACTTTTTCACATTCTTTTGAATATTTTCCTTGAAAATAACTTCCTCTTATTCTTTTCTCTTTTCTTACTCAACACAAACACTTTTACCAATGGAATTGTAGTTAGCAAGATAAAAAGCACTAAGCACTAGAGCATTAAATTGGCTGTCATATTTACTATGGGTATTCTTGCAGCATTTGGTGTTTTGTCTACTAGTGCTCATCCACTTGCAACATCTATCATACTTTTATCTATAGGAAAGAAGGTGTTGATAGTAAAAAGAGGTAGGGGTGAGCAGAAGTCCCATATCGATGAGAAGTCGGGTGACCTTGTACCTTATAAGGTGGGGGGACACCCCCTTTCATAAGCGAGGCGCCTTTTCCGGAGTTGAACTTGAATGGGAACCTCAGGCCTAAGTCGAACTCCACTGGCGACGCCAGAAGGGAACCTCAAGGGATAAAATCATTCGACCATGAGATCTGTCAAAGTGGACAATACCTCGCACAAGCAAGGCTCATCTCGACCATCATCATTTGGCGCCTTCTATGGAGACCCTCAATGCCTCGCTACGCACAAGCCCACCCAACCTAGAGGGCTTATGTTGATAGTAAAAAGAGGTAAGGTTGAGCAAAAGTCCCACATCGATGAGATGTCGGGTGACCTTGTGCCTTATAAGGCGGGGGGACACCCACTTTCACAAGCAAGGCACCTTTTCCCGAGTCAAACTCCAATAAGAACCTCAAGCCTGAGTCGAACTCACTAGTGACGCTAGAAGCGAACCTCGAGGGACAAAATCGTGCGACCACGAGATCGGTCAAAGTAGATAATACCTCGCACGAGCAAAGCTCATCTCGACCATCATCAGAAGGTATCCATGAAAATACTGGATCAAGAGCTAATTATTAATATAATGATATGGATAGCTAACACACAACCTCTTAAATCTCTTCTAGTATTCATATAAAATTTCTCTATTAAACTGTCTGATGCTACAAATTTCGATTCTAATATTAACAACTCTAGAAACAAGGAAGTATCTTTCCAAAAATAATCTTGTCAATTAGGGCCCGATATTAATGGAGCTAGAAAGAAGATAATAGAGCCAATCTTTAATTGAATTAGCTAGTGAGAAAAGAAAAACTTTCAACTTAATTTGCTCCTTTGAAATTCCCTAAGACTTCGTGGTTGCATAGACTACATGGAATTCCTCAAGATACTTATGAGGATCTTCTCTAGCCAAGCCATGAAATATAGGCAATAAGTGTATCAATCAAGACTTTAACTCAAAGGTTGCATCAATCTCAGGATAGTTTATGCATAATGGTTATTGATTTAGGTCTGGAGCAACCAACTTTTTCAAGGCCCTCTGTTATATGCAAAAATTGGCTAGGGTTAAGAGTGCTCGTGAGAAGACCGAGACCAGCGAGAGGATCAGCTCGAGCAGTGCCCAGGGACGTTTTGCCGTGTCATGGACTTCGTCGACCCCAACTCATGCCCGAAGGCACAGGTTCAAACTCACTATTCCCAGAGTCAGGCAAGCGACCTGATGAAGTATAGCCTATAACCAAGGGCTCGCCAGACAGAAGAGTTAAATCATGCCTTGCCTCAACGGACAAATAAGGCCCCACCTGCAGAAGATGGCCTGCAGCAGCCGAAGGCAGAAATTTAGTCTACATCTTCTGTCTTGTACAATAAATACTGATGTAATAAATTTGCTGCATGTGTAATTACTATTGTAGCCCCCTTACCTCTATAAATATGAGGGAGGAGCCCAACTGTAAGAGAGAGATCCCTCTAGGCTGAAACTCTACTAAAATAGAGATCAAATATTGTAATATTGTCTCAATAACACACTACCGTGGATGTAGGGTCCAACACTGTCTGGATTTGGCTAAATCAAGTTAAATCCTGTGCTTCCTTCTCTGTATTTCCCCTCTCCATCCCTATTTATATCATTGATTTTACTTTATTTGAACCAGTTGCAGGTCAGGGATCTCGAAGAATCCTCTGTTGGCCAAATTTTGGATCATCACCAAAATTTGACATCAACATTTTGGTGCCGTTTATGGGAAATCTCGCCTGTTTTGGCTTATTTCTATTGCAATGGCCAAGGGAAAAGTCACCAGAGCCTCGAATGCGTAACCCCATCCTTCAGATGGTCATGTTTTGATGACGGAGTCATCGATCGCTCCTGTCATCTGAGCAGCCACTGGTGTCCCTGCAACCAGTTCGATACAATCAATTCTCACTACTAACAGCGTCAATGGACCACAAATCTGGCTCTAGCGTCAAGAGAAACTTGAGCACATGATGGAAGAACTAACTAAGGCAGTCACGTTGTTAGCACAAGGTGTGCAGAGACAGGTTAAAGCCTCAACGCCTGTAAATGTTGTTCAGCGGCAACAAATGCGACATCCGAATGATCCCAACCAAGATCATACTCTAGCTCATTGTTCGCGAGGGCAGATCTTGGGCCTCAACTCCTGTGACAATGGAGATCGAAGCAGGCAGTAGTCATCTAGCCTAGCACTGACCAAGAGCTGGGGGGCTCACTTTGAGTTATACGCTGATGTTCTATTCCAAGATTTCGGGGTGAATGCAAATATGATTATTTTGTTAAAAGCCATTTACTAAATTGGCATGGTGTCAGTTACTTTCTCCTTTCTTGCATTCAAGTATTTGCAGTATCCGCAGCTCTCATGTGGCCAATTTCCCCAAACTTTATCAGAAATTTTTATGCCAACTATGACCTTTAATCTAGTTGAGGCCCCTCAGAGCTCACTTTCGGAGAAGAATTGACGATCGCTTCACCAACGTAGCTGCGTGCTCACTGAGTTACAGAGGCACTAAAAAACACTCACTTTGTCGGCGTAGCTGTGTGCTCGCTGACGTGTAGAGGCACTAAAAAATACTCGCTTTGCCAGCGTAGCTGTGTGCTTACTGAGGTATGGAGGCACTAAAAAACACTTACTTCGTCAGCGTAGCTGCGTGCTCGCTGAGGTGCGGAGGCACTAAAAAACACTCGCTTCACCAGATTAGCTGTGTGCTCATTGAGGTGCAAAGGTACTAAAAAATACTCACTTCACCAGTGTAGCTGTGTGCTCACTGAGGTATAGAGGCACTAAAAAATACTCACTTCACTCGTGCTCACTGATATGTGGAGGCACTAAAAAACACTCACTTCGCCAGCGTGGCTGTGTGCTCGCTAAGTTGCGAAGGCACTAAAAAACACTCAATGCTAGCATGACTCCATGATCACTAAAGCGTAAAGAATTAACGGATCGATCATTCGCCCAAGGCAACAGAACGTTAAACCTCGCAGCTTCCATGCGAATTCAATTAAGTCACAGCTTCCATGCACGCTTATCAATTTGATCACAAAATTGACCCAAGCATGAGATCGCTCGTTATCAACTTCATAACTATCATGAAGAATCACTCTAATTCGCAGCTCACTTGGGACCAAGTGTGCATGCCTCTCACTCAATTTCTCAGGAATGTGCAAGTCACTCAGATCGACTAAGCAATAAGCACGAGAGGAACAAAAATAAAAAGCAAAAATTGCAGAAAAGAAGTTTTATTCATTGAATGGCCTTAATGAGGCAAGATTACATTGGAAATCTCTAAATGATAGACTAAACCAAATACAAAGGAAAAACCTACGACTAAGAAGAAGGGCCGGCCTTGAGGAGCCATACCTTAGCTTATTAGGAACCGCATGCCGTAACTTTCTTCTCCAATGCACAATCAGTGGCAGTGCTGCATCCCTTCGTCCTCGAACACTTGCACCTCCTGAAGAAAGCATATCAGGAAGCCTCAGGAGCTTGGCCGACCAAATAATTGCCTCATGGCGGAGCCGGGAGGACATAGTCTGGGATCCATGCGAGATCCTTCCATGTTACTGGAGAAGATAAGTCTTCCGAGTTACATATGCAGCAGACTATACATGCCTCTGATGAAGGATAGAATGGCAGAAATGGTGGAGGTCTGCCAAGAAACTCCATAGCTTGAATGAAGAAGTAGAAGGGGTTGTGACTTCCTTATATAGAGTCGGTGATGTCTCCACCGAAGGACTTAGAACCATTCCCCCAACTATTGTCATTAATGGCCTCGAAAAAAGTTAAGTTGACCCAATAATAGCCGTTGGACACGTGTACAGAGATATGGCCTAGTGCAGATGGAACGACAGTCCTAGGAAAAGGCTGACGATTCAAGAATTGAAGAGTCTTAACTCCCAGCCTGCAGAGCGAGCTACGAGTTGGGAGGCTTATGTTATATATAAAAATTGGCTAGGGTTGAGAGCACTCGTAAGAAGATCGAGACCAGCGAGAGGATCAACTTGAGCAGCGCCCAGGGTCATTTCTTTGCATCATGGACATCGTCGACCCCAACTCATGCCCGAAGGCGTGGGTTCAAACTCGCTATTCGCAGGGTCGGGCAAGCGACCTGACGAAGTATAGCCTATGACTAAGGGCTCACCAGATAGAAGGGTTAAATCATGCCTTACCTCAACGGACAAATGAGGCCCTACCTACAAAAGACGGCGTGCAGCAGCCGAAAGCAGAAATCTAGTCTATATCTTTTATCTTGTACAATAAATACTAATGTAATAAATTTACTGCATGTGTAATTACTATTATAGCCCTCTTACCTCTATAAATATGAGGGAGGAGCCCAACTGTAAGAGAGAGATCCCTCTAGGCCGAAACTCTACCAAAATAGAGATCAAATATTATAATATTATCTCAGTAATACACTACCGTGGACGTAGGGTCCAGCACTGTCTGGGTTTAGCCGAACCACATTAAATCTTGTGCTTCCTTCTCTGCTCTTCCCCTCTCCATCCCTGTTTATTTCGTTGATTTTGCTTCATTTGAACCTGTTACAGGTCAGGAATCCCGAAGAATCCTTCGTTGGCCAGATTTTGGATCATCACAAAATCCGACATTAACACCCTCTGATTGAATGCCATATACCAGGGGAGGAAGCTATTGAATAGTCTAAAGCTAATGTAGGATCCTAAAATGGTCTAGATTATTTTTTGATTTTCCTTTTCAAATTTTGTAAGGTTTTTTCAATTTTAGATCATATATTAGCTCTAAATAATGAGAGTATTGAGTCATGTACCAAGAGAACTTGACAAAAATTCCAAAATCAAAAGAACAAAATGGAAAAAAATCAATAAAATAATTCATAAAATACAAAAAAATTGAAAAATTCTACTAAACGATGGGATTTGGCTAAAAATTGTTGGGGTCAATGGCATGGATTTTGATCAAAAGGCCAAAAACTAGCACTCTGCCAAATTTGAGCCCTAAATTCTACAATCATTTTTTTGTTGTTAGACTTTGTCAGCAACCTGAAACTGAAAAACTATACATAAAGAAAAATGGGTAACAGTAGGGGATAATGAATTAAAATTAAAATTTACTACTAATAATAATATCCTAATATTAAATACAACTAAAAATACAAAAAAAATTAATCACCTAGTCCCCGATAACAGTACCAAAATTTGATGGCTATCAAGACTGACAAAACTAATACTAAACTACCTGAGCTTATAACACTAGTGAGTCCAGACTGAACTATAAAGACTAGTGATTAATTTTAGTGAACTGATAGTAGAAAATGGAAGGGGTTAGTGATTAACTAACTAGAAATAGAAATTAAACAAATAATAATAATATAAGCAAACAAGAATAAAGGAAAAGGAGAAATTTAAGGAGAAAAGCTTCAATCTAAAGGACTCTTATAATCAATTATGTGACTAATTATTGACATAGAGATTTCATTCCTTCTTTAATCACATAGCCAAGAATCTACTTAAGTCCAGCACCTTATCAGTTCTTGCTAATTTCTTTCTAAATTGGTTAACCAAGCCTAGCACCTAATTAACTCTTATTGTTGAATCAATTGAAGCCCACATTTTAATCAATTTACTAATAGTATTAAGATGTAAAAATGCCAAATTAGTTAATCAATTTACCCCAACAACAAATCAATTAATTACCCCCAGTTCTATAAGATAATTAACCTGCATTAGTGTATAATTAAAAGCCCTATTACTACTCAAGCCAAATAGTTATAAACATTATTTATAGAAATTCAGTTAGTAGTAAATCACAATGAATAATTAATTAACTGGTTATCTTAACTAATCATCCAAAGCAATTATTACCATTAAAATAGAAAATCAAGAGAATTAAATTCAGAACAAATTAATAATAAAAGCAAGTCTCACAATTAATAGGAAAATTGATGCAGAATTTCCCTTAAATTGAAATGGAAGATTAACTATACATTAAAGTAAAAATAAAAGATAAGAGAAGATCTAAAAGAGGTTGGTGTTCTTGCCTTAGTAGATATCCTTCTCTTTACAAAATTAGAGAAAAATAAAAATGAATCTAAAAGTTATTACAATAAGGGCTTAGCTAAGCTTTTATAAGCCCTCATTGCATTATCTCAACTTGGGCTACTGATTAGGGATGGAAAAAGGCACAATTAGATGTGTGTATCTTCATATGAATTGTAGTTTTGTCACTTAGCTTTCTAAATGCCTTAAATTTTCCCAAAAATTTAATTCCTAACTCATTATGCAGGGCCAAAAATCAAGATAGTTTTTCAAAAGAGTCCAATCCATAATAGAATTTGTCAATTAGATCCACAGCCTTGTAACTTAATGAAAATGGTGTACTTTTATCTCAAGTCTTTCATAAAAGTTGTGAGGATATATCTTATCTATCCTATGGGCTTAGTTTTGCATCGAAATGAGGAACAAAGCTCCACCTATGATCAAAATACCGAAACTGATTTTGGGTCAATAACAATACTCTGTTCCCGTTTCTGAGGTTAATTTGACCTTCAAAATGACTAAACTAGACTTTAGACTCTCGATGACATTTTTATATTTTTTTCTTAACTTTTCAAAGATATAAGAATTACCTAAAACTGAAGTGAAAGACTTGAAATACACCCAAAAAACTAAAATAATGCCAAATTATTGAATTAATTCAATAAAGCTTAAAAATTGACTAAACCACAAAGCTAATTACAAGTATCCAATTGAGCACATAAATATAACAAAAGATTAAGTATATAAAGGGTATAAAATATGTATAAATAGTATCCATGAAATATTTAGAGATTTTGGCATAATCATCATCATTCAAGTTATTATGAAAATTTTTTATAACTTTAATGCTTAAAGCAAAATTTCTTTTATAATCAGCATCTCATTCACTCCTTAGTTTGAAAGTATAACTATCTTCAATGATATCCCATGAATATAAATTTAAAGCATGTAACAAAACACTATTTTTTTTCTAAACTTTGAAATAAAAACCATCAAAGAAAAGAGGTTTATAGATATCAACATATTCAAATGTTGGAGATTTTGAAACATCAAAACTTGTTTTTAAAGATGTGCCTTCAATGGTTGCCATGGATTTTCTTGAAATGGTTAAATCCTTTATGTTGGAAACTTTAAATTACCATAATTCATAGTTTTCCAAGATTCTAAACCATACAAAAAACTACATCAAACTATAATTGAAATTTTAGATATTATAATTCTCACATTCATGATTAATGAAAGATTAGATCATACCTGGATCTATGATTTCTTGATCAATCTCTTCATATGAATTTTCCCCTCTCTTCCTTCCTCTTTCCTTGTATCTCTGATGGTGAAGATATGATCTGTTTCTTTTATGTTGTTTTGTCTCTTATGTTGTCTCTGACTGGAGACAACTATTTATAATGAAGGAAAAGGAGAGGGAGTTATATTTTATAGTTCAAAATTAACCCCCACTAGCTTTAATTACTTTTAGACCTAACCACCATCACATTAGGCCATCTATATTTAAAGCCAGTCTATTAGTTACATGGGCTACTACAGATTATTAAAATAATCTAACAATCTCCCACTTGGCCCATGTGACGACTTGAAGATTC
>JANHAO010030159.1:0-10215 GCA_026873985.1 Saraca asoca | reverse complement strand
GGAATGGCTAAAATTTGGACATTTGGATGTCCAGGGACCAAATTGAAAAGAGGCCAAAAGTTATGGGGTGAAAATGTGATTTTCAGAAACCCCAGGGACCCATGTGCAATTTACGAAATTGCTTGGGGTGATTTTGCAATTTAAGGAAATTGCAAAACGGGGCAAAACGACGCCGTTTAGCCTAGGCTATTTGGCCGTTCGGTTTGCCATTTCGCATACGCGAACCTGAAGACCCTTCTTCTTCCTCTCCGACGATTTTGGTCTCCTCCGTTTCTTCCACTAGCGATTTGGGTCCCACGAGCTTCCGAAGCTCCCAACTAGCATTGGACAGCCTTCCTCTCCGGTGTGGACTTCCAATTGAGCCTGTTCGATTGAGTTGGAAATGGCGGTAAGCGTTCGGCTTCCCTCCCCTTACTGCTGCTATTTAAGCTGCTTCCAAATGTTGGTTCAGTTTTATTTCACTTCTATTGTGATGTTTAAGCTCTTTACTAACTAGATCTGGAGTTGGATGTTCAGTTGGTTGTAAGAAAATTTTATAAAATTTTAAACGATTTTGCCCCTGGCCGACCAAACATTCCTTCAATTTGGATTCAAATCAGTGAACATTTTTATGTTGGGAATTATTTCATTTTGATTATTCTTCTTAATTTTATTGATAATCTCTTGCTTCATGTTTTTATTTGTGTCAATTTTTTAAACTAATTAATTTATCTTAATATTATATATTGGCTACGATTTCATAAATTTCTTAATAGAGTTATCATTCATCTTTTTTGCACGTGCTTGAGAAATAAAAAGCTAATTATATTTAATTTTTTTCTTTTTGCTAAAATAATTTTTTCTCGAATATTTATGTTGAAATTTTTTTCCATTTCACCATTTTTTTCAATGTTTATTGATAATATCTTTTTTCACATTGTTATTTGTACATTATTTTTTAGTTTGTTAATTTATCTGAATATTATTTATTGGGGTTTGATAAATTTTTTAATGGAGCTCTCATTCATCTTTCTTCCACATTTTCAAAAATAAAAAACTGATTACATTTAAATTTTTTTGTTGAAATATTTCTTTTATTTTCTCACATTAATTTCTCATTAAATACCTTTATAAATCTTTCTGCAAATTATTTCTATTAATTACTTACCCCACTCCTTTACTTTTTATTATTTAGATCTGATTATTGTAGGATAATATTATTATGGGTTATTAGATGTTTTTTTTCATCCTAATTAATTAAGTACATCATTTCACGATTTTGTTTTTGAGTAATGGAAACTTATTATTTTTTTTTATTTGGTTATAAAATTATGATATGAACCCATTAACCTTTTGACCTTTTTTCAAAGTAAGAAAATTTTTCATAAAATTTATAATATTTTAATTTATTAATTAAATAAACATACATTAATTAAATGTTTGGATCTGTTGCAAGATTAATTATTTGTTAGTGCAAAAAATGATCCAACGTAGACTGATCAGCCGAGCCCAATTGAAGCAATTTTTGCTGTTCTAGTTGGTGACAATGAGTTTGGACAATTTTCAACAAACTAGATAAAGAAGGCAACGCTAGAGTAGTATGCAATAATATTTAATTTAGATTTATATGTCGTAATAATATTTAAGATGTTTTTGTGCTCTAATATAACTTATGTTTTAGATTTCGTATAAATAATTAATTATCATATTATATTATACATATTATTTTCTAATCTTCCTCTCTATAACATCTTATCCGAACAAAGTATAAACATCCTTACATAACATTTAATTACCATGATTCTATTATTATTTAGTTGAATCGTGCCATTAAATTAAATCAATTTCAACTGTTTATTTAATGGCTTTGATCATTGATAGTTGACTACACATATTATACAAATTTAATCATATTCCATCTTCTGACCTAATTTTCATTTACTTATTATACATGCATTAAAATTTGTTTAATTACTTTCCAACTCACTTGATAAGATATTTTCATATTTTATTCAATGAAATTAATTATTTACGTTGACAGTTTATACAAATTGATATCATGTCTTCATTTTATGTAGTGATTTCCTCTCAATAACTATACATATCATTAATATTTATTTACTTCATATGCATATCAATTATCATCCTAATTTTCATTTTTTTTTCAATAGAATTAATCATTTACATTGAATAAGTATATTATTCAAATTTAGTTATTAGTGGGGTTTTTTTAAAATTAGATTTATTACTATGAAAATATATGATACATGTTACTTAGTGATTTTAAAATAAATATTAAGGGCATTTGCTTTTAATTAATGTTTTTAAAATAATCAATAAAGGCATTTTAAAGGTCTGGTGTTTCTAATCTTTTTATGCACTATTATTATTATTTATCAAGATGTATTGTCTTCATTATTATCATTTACTTATCCATTACTTTTACTATCAATTTTAATGTTGCGCTTATTTGTTGTATTTTATTAATTGCTATGTGCAATGTATTCTTTTCCGCGTCATTTCTGATTGGCTTGTCAAATCTAGTATATTCTTAAAAAAAGTGCAATATAATCTTTTAATTTTCACTAACTTCTTGGTCTATAAGATATAATTTGGATCTAATTATTTTCTTTTTAATTTCTCCTATTATAATACATAAAAATAATGCAAAATGTGCTATATTCAATAATTAATTCATAATTTAATTATAATGTAATTTTATGTCATAATTCTATGTTCAAAATCGATAATACCTATATCATTTATCTTAAACATTAATATTTATGAAAGAAGGAACAAATGATGGTAAGTAAAAAGGAATTTCAACTTTTTTTTTATATAGCATATTGGAAATAGATGAAAGAATAAAAAAAATTAGTTTTCAAAATATTATAAGATATGTACATATACAATAGGCAAACAAAAAAAATTAGTATAAGATCTTAATTCCTATATTATATGTGCTGTAAGAATAAATAATTTTATTAAAAAAACACTTCTAATCTCATATTAATGTGGATCATTATCATATTTGATTATATAAAAATATAGTGTTATATATAAATTGAAGAATGGATTCAATATCTTGATACCTAACTGTAAATACATGCCAACTAATCAGATCGAAAATGTTGTTTACAAGAAAGTAATCACAAATTTATAATAATGGATATACTGTATAATAAAGTATGATTAATGAAAACTTTTCTATTTAAATTATTATGATAATTAAAATATTTTATGTCAATTGATATGAAATTTTGGATTGAAATAATTATTTACATATGTTTAATTTTACTTTTAGAAATTAACTTTGGAATTAAGAATTTAAATATACTTGCAAGAATAATCGACATATCAACTATCATTATATAATCTTATAAGGTTCTTTATTTTCACTTCCATTAAATTCATTCTTTATTTATATCTTTACTGTCATAAAACTTTAATCCAATATTTTATCAATGTTTTTAGCAAAATATTAAATATATTATATTTACTATAATGTAAAATAAATCCATTATTAAAGTACTTGACCAATTGATTTTGTAATCACATGCATACTTGAGTTACATAAAATATTGTATTATTTTCTATTATACATATTATCATATCATTTTATTATTTTCTTAATTTAATTTTAACTTTTTATAAATTAGCATGACCTAAATATACATCGTTATTCATAGTTTTACCGATTGTTGCATCGGGCAGGCACATGACGTCATTGTTTCACACAAAAAGAATGAATTTCATAATAATACACTTCTTACGAAATTATAATATTTTTATATAAGAGTTCCAATAATAAAATGAGTGGTTATTTCTTTCTTTCTTTTTTTCGGGCACTATTTTTTATCACTTTTTTTTTTTGGTTTTCTTAACGGGCATTCAACTTAGAATTGTAAATTTGTAGTCACTAGAAGAAAGAATAAATGAGAGGAAGTTACTTGGAATGCAAAGTCAAAGATATGCATTGAGTTCGATGGAACTCTTAATAGCCAACGTCCTACTTGTGGAATTGCATATAGCAATTGAACAAATTCTGAGTATTATTCATTTCAGTCACAAATTACCTGTCAGAATTCAAAGGGATTAGTACAGTAGTTGCCTAAATGTGAGATATTTAATTAAAAGTCGGTAACATTTTCCTCTCACAAAACTAAAACTATTTCTCGGAGTCAGGTTGTAAAATTTTTTTATAAACTCCTTTAATTAAAAATGTATGTTCCATCATTGACTTACTCAAAAAATTTAAAATTAATTGACGTGTGCACAAACTAATTCAAATATCATTTTTTCTTGTGAACCAAAATATATTTCTAAGAAACACACTAAAAGTAAAAAAGGGAATTTAAATTGAGTGGTGAAAAAAAAGAGGGGAAGAACAATGAATATAGCTACTCAATACGCATGGTGGCAATGAGATCTACTTATAGGGATGATGTTAGATTTTGTATGCAACTTTTGGAGGTCACATCTACAAGTTTGTAGCCGTGAATCTGACACTTGTCAATTAGTTGTATGATTTTCTTGTGTAAGATCTAAACATAGCATAGTATGATGATGGCCAATGATACAAACATTTAAGTTGATGACTTGTTACAAAAAGAGCCGGCAATGGCAGATATCGTTACTAAAAAAAATGAATGAAAAGGATTAAAAGCAACGGACCAAAAAAGCAAGCTTTAAGCACAGCCATTGCTTTAAATTAAATCTTTTTGCTGTTCAGAGTTCAAACCGTTGAAAGCTTCTAGTATCACTTTATGCTTTGCTTAGATCGAACTCTTGAACTGAGAAAAGAGTTTAATTAATGATCTTTTCGGTTTAAAAGATGACGGGAAGGAGATGTTCTTCTGATGTTATTAAACAAAACATCAGTAATATACTAGAACTGTTAAATCCAATCCATCAATTCATGATCTTTAAAGAAGTTGAAAAGAAATATTTATATGTTTAATTAATGAGATTAGTATCAGTGACTTTTTATTATTAGATAATTAAACTCACTTATATTTATTAGTTAAGAAAAAAAAAACAAGGAAGAAAGAGAAAATAAGAAATTAAAGCACAGACGGTGCACGGAGATTATATAACAAGATATAAATTACTTAAGAAATGAATCTTTATGTTAACTGTATATTATTGTCTAGTTCTTTCTCTCCTTTACACCTTGAAATTAATCATTGATTCACAGAATAAAGGAAATGATAAAAGCAAGCAAGAATTGGTGCATCCACTTTGCTGCCTGGCTTCTTCCCCATTATTGTTTTTTCCTTCTTCCTTTTGCGCAATCCTTTTCCTCTTTATCAGGTCTGTCAATGAGAAGTAAAGAATACCTTCCCACCTCCCTGTTAGGAATAAGTAACAGTATTTTATATTAAATTTAGCACTTTTAAATTGTAAAATATATTTTAAATGATAAACTAAATAATTGACAAAATTAAAAGACTCATAAATAACCAATTATTGAAAAATCAAATTTTAAATTTATAATTATCTATCTTATCAATTCAAAATAAGAAAGAACTTCGTTACAAATTCACCAATTCAAAGGGACACTGTTAGTTGAATTAAACTTGTTTTTATCCGCTAAATGCTCCCCAAATTTCAGTGTCTAAGTACAAGATTTTCAACCTACCTAGTTTTGTTTGATAATTTGGGATGGTTAATTCTTATGGATCCCATGCCCTCGTGTCTATCTCTCTTATGGTAAAGTAAAGATTTCTTCTTATTCCACAACCATATTATAATTTCTCAATCTAGATAATAATTTTAACGTTTCTTGAGTCATATTTTTCTAATATTCACACAAATTTAAAGGCTAGAATGTAGAAGATACAACAAACAAGAAATAACAATATAAAATAAAGTTATTATTTCAAATATATAGCAGTTGTAACATTAAACAACATATAATTATAAGGGGTGCCCAGCACACAAGCTCTGTGCAGTGGCTGCCTTGACTTATCTTGATGCCTTGATCAATTATAAATCATAGTTTCTTAAAACTCAGTACTGATGTGGTTTACAAGAATCATATTCATCCAATGAATAGTGATGGAAGATCCTTGGGATCGAAAACACGATTATGACAAGTAGGGTTGCAAGGGTAAGGACAATCAATCTGCTGGAAGGGACTCCGGTCGTAGTACCAGTCTCCTACAGCCTTTGCAATTGACTGCAGAATGTTATTCAGACATGTAAGTTTGCTTTCCAAATCGATGCAGTGAAAAAAAAAAGACAATAATTAGGAGAATAGAATATAAAGGATTCTTCTACCGTTTTGGCAAGCACTGGAGAATCATGTCTCAACCATGTCTCTTGCATTTCTGTTTGGCAGTGAGCATAGCATGAGTCTATGAACATTCCTTTAGATGAAGCGCCGCGTATTGGAGTGATTGCCCTTAAGAATTCCTCCCTGAAGCCTGAAAATCAACCCGTACGTTAAAGTTTCAAGTCAATTAACTCTGTGGGGTGTCACAATAGCAACTTGAAAGGTTGGCACAAGGGCATGAGCAAATATGATCCTAGTGAGAAGCTTGTCTCATGCCACTACTTTTCAGGGCTATCAACAACTGATATTCATCAAATTTTCATAGACAGCTTTCAAAAGAGAATCAAACTTCAGCAAAATTCTGAGTTATCAAGAATGGAAGATCAGAAAGAATCTTTATTCATTAAGGATTTATTGTGGCCTTGTGCATTCATTCACCTTGCATTGTGGTGAGTTGATCAGGTGAGCAATTGTTTATATCAAGCTTGCAGCTGTGCCAGTGGCCATGAGGATCAGCAACACCCGGTGCCAAAATGTTTTTTATCTGAATCAAAGTAACATCATGAGGATCATCAAAAGAGAAAAAAAAAAAAGAAAAGAAAATTCTCCCATCTCATTTTACTAAGCACGATTAGTAGTGAAAAGAATGACTTACACATACTAACCATTTACAAAACTATTATCACATTGGTGATTAATAATAGATCCTATCCAATATAGACTGTCCTTCTGGATGAGTCCACCAATTTATCAAATAAGTTAAACATGATTCTAAAAGTTTCGATTACAACTAATATATTGACCAACAGAATAGATAACTAAAACTGAATATAAACTGATGTTTCTTGACGAACAGAATAATCTGACCTGCCATGAGTCATAGGCCGCGTTAACAAAGAAGATCGGTGTACGGATTTCTGATGCAACATATTGCGGGAAAAAGCACTGCAAGATTGTTCAGAAAATATTACTACACCAGAGAAAGAGCAAAAGGAAGAATATAATATATTGCCAAACTTACCAGCCCTGGGCTGAGTCTTGAAGTACAGGATGGAGCCAAATTCTTTGCTGAACCCTACAAATGTAAAGAATGAAATTCTTGAATGCTATTGATCAATGAAAGCCTGAGAGCATCTTTTGAATAAAAATTGAAAATTATGAACTGTAGCTGTTATGAGAAACCGCAGGATATTCAAGTATTTTACAAAGGACTGAATAATAAAAGAGAAAGGAATAGTACATGTGTTGCTACAACTTGGGAGTAGAACTGCTCAATGTGTTGCGCTCCAGAAACGTCCTTTCTGTTGAACGACAGTAAGATGTTGAATGATTTAAGTCACTCCATAATAAGAAAATAAGGATAACTTGAAGGCAAAACAAAGAGCCTACGCGTTGATAAAATAGCCTGCATCTGCAAAGCATTTCACTTTAGCACCCGCAGGTACTAGTGCTCGGAAGCGATCACAATGCAAGATAGAAGTCAATCCTCCAGCCGAACAACCAGAGAGAACGGCCTGCAGTTACAGGTTTCAGTGAGTGAGCAAAACAAATTCTGAAAGGGAAGATAGAAAGTGGCAAATTTCAATGACTGTGTCATACGTTTTTAGCATTTTTCATTCCTTTTGCTAGTAAATCTTCAATGATAGCAACAAAAACTCTTGCTCCTCTGAAGTGCAGATTATTTTTCTGTCATCCAAAAGACAGATAGAAAATAAGATTCATTAATGATTAAGATTTCCGAGAACAAAAATTTGTTTAAATTTCGGAGTCTTACAGGATCGACAGCTTCCACATCACCGGTAAATGATGCCCCATCACAGTACCTAACCTTAATTCTGTTCCAGTTGTAGAAATCTGCATTTTGAAATTTTCATTAAAAATCTATGGAAAAATATTAGGTTTGTAGAGGAAAACAAAAACCAGCAAACAAATAGGCTGTACCTGGATTAAACTTTTGCTTGTTACTTAGCATTCCAGAAAAAACAACTTGCTTGGCCATTTGCTTGGATGAACCTAAACGAGTGCTCTTACGATCAAGACAAGTAGTGACATTGTTGCACCATCCTCCTCCCTAAAAATAGAAAGAAATGAAAGTTCATTTCCATGAAAAAGAGAAATTCCCACAATTTTTATTTTTTCCAGAAAATGAGCAAATCTATGAACCAAATTTGATACACTTAACTTTTACCCATACCTCAAAGTGAACTAACCAGTTGTTAATCCCTTCTCCAAATCCCTTATCAAAGTGGTAAGCCGGTGGGCTTCCATCCAAACAAACTGCAACAGGTGTAAAATTTTAATTTCCCCAGATATTAAAAACGTTATTTGGAAAGTTAACTAATATTGGATGAAGCAAAAGTTTCTCACCAGCTCCTTTTGGCACTGCACTCTCCACGTAGGTAATGTCTACGTTAAATCCTTCTGCCTTCAGTAATAGAAGTATACATACTAAAAAGCTCAACCATTGGCCCATTCTTGTTCTCTCCATTCTGCACAAATCCAGCCAATAAAATTATTCAGAAAACAAGGGAAATACAGCACTCTTCGTTGAACTACAAGAGGGCTTAACAAGTTCCATAATAGTAGCAATAGGTAGGGAAATCTTTTCATTCTCTCTTATGAAGACCCGTTAATAGAAAATAAGAACTATTTATTTCAAATCTTTGCAGGAAAGAGATGCAGATTAAAGGGGGAAAAACAGGGCATATGGAATTACTCATGCTTAATAGATGTCCTAATCTATAAGTGCAAGATTTTTTCGAAAGGCAAGTTCATAATCTTAGGATTAACCAATTATTTCAACTGATTTGTTGCCTGAAGGCTGAATCATCAATGCATTAGACTCAGAGTAAATGCTGAAGGACGAAATTGTGAAATTACTTCAAACTATTTGATCTAAGCCAATAACATCCATTGATTCTCAAATATATAATGAAGTATCCATAGATTAGCATTCCTGTATACTCAAGAGCAAATGACTGATCTCCATTCCAGATAACCAGTAATTCCCAAACGAGAAAAACAGTGCAGTTGATGATGAACAACCTTATACAGATTCGAAAACCACAAACAGAAACTCCATCTAATATACTAAGTAAAGTCGCCCTGAAAGAAAAGACCCAAATGGGAAAAACATCATGCCTGTAAGTGATTCACATGAAGCTGGATACCGTACCTGAAATGGAAAAAAAGGAAAACTTTTTTGATGGATTGGGCAAGCAGCTGGTGTAGTACTAAGAACAATGTAAGATTGAAACCCAGTTCAATATATGTTAGTGTACCAGAATAGAACTAGAAGACGGTTTATAAAACGCGCTAAACAGCCAATGGAATGTGACTCGCTGATTTAAGCGGAGGCTAAATCCTGGTAGGAAAGTTCATAGGAAAATTAAGGATTTTTAATTTTGCGGTGAACCCAATAGCCGACACAAATAAAAAAATGTTAATTAAATTACGTGACTGATTGGTGTTTTACTTTTCCAGGAGTTTTGGGTTGAATCCGACCCGAATGAACCGGGAAATGGGACAAGAGTGAAACGGCAAAAGCTGGCGAGCAGCGCCATACGTAGCCTACATCGAATCTTGCCGTTTTTATTTGAGCGTTCTTACATCAATCAATGCCACTTTCCTGGCGCCCAGGAAAAAACACGTGAAGCTATGGCTCTGTTTGAGAAACTATTTTTTTATTTTTAAAAATAATTTTTTTATTTTCTTATTCTGTAAAAATAAAAAAATTTGTTTCATAACCTGTTTTTAAAAATTATTTTTTAAAAATAATTTTTTAAAAGTGTAACTAAAAAATAATTTTCAGGAAATAATAAAATAGCATTTTCCCTTGTTTTTATATATAACTGTTTTCAGATTTTTTTCAAAGATAAGAAGAATACCTATTTTTATTAATGATAAAATTATAAATAATATTAAATATATTTTTTTCATCTTCAAAAATAAAGAAAATA
>JANHAO010030158.1:0-10220 GCA_026873985.1 Saraca asoca | reverse complement strand
CTAGAAAATAAATTTGATGATCTAGGAGTACTCACCAGGTCCAAGAGTGTCTACCCTCAGCTCGTCGCCGGCCGGAGCGCCGCCGACGACCCAGAAAGCCCTCTTGACCGAACCAAAGGGGACCAACTCGTGGAGAAGAAGCTTCCGTGAGATGACAGCAACTCGTCAGACGTTGGGGGAAGACCGGTGCTGCTCCAACGGCTGAGATGCTTCCCGAAGAAGACGAAGACACCGACCAAAGGGAAAGGCCAAAAAAAATGGAGCTCGCGCCCAGAAGAAAAGGAGAAGCTCGTGGGTGGGGGCTTCCGTTGACGCGTTGGGACACGAAGCTAGCCGGACGTAGCCGACGTCGTCGGAGCTCACCGAAGTTGCTAGTCGGCAGAGCCATTTCCGACGAAGAGAGAAATGGAAAAGAAGAGCTGAGTTTCGGAGAAGAGAGGGAGAGAGAACTGCGGGCGTGAGAAGAAGAGGGAGAGAGAAAATGAATGGCGTTGGTTCTGGAATTTTCCTAAAAAAAAATCTTTTTTTTTTAACTTTAGCTTAATTACGAAAATGCCCCAAAAGTTTGAACTATTTACAAAATTGCCCCTTTGAAAACCAAACTCTTTCAAACAAATCCCTAACACTTCTCAATTTAACCCTTTTTCATTTTTAACTTTTATTTTCAATTTTCCTTTTATTTTCTTAATTTTTCGGGTATTACATCTGCCCTGTGTTTGTGTAATCTTTCAACCACTTTAATTATTCTTGCTTCAACTTTAGTAGATATCCCAACTAAGCTCTAGTTAGCTGAGTGATTTTTGACCTCTTTTTAATCCATTTTACTTATTCATTTTCTTCTAATCTCATTTTGTGTAAATGTGATGCAGTAATCATGATAGTTGCATTTGGTGGTGCAATAAGAATTTTGTTGGAAAACTTTATTTTGAATTTAGCAAAGATAGGAGAAAGGATCATGCCATGTGGAAGAAATCCAATATTTGTTCTTTTAGAACATTCAACCATATCTTTCAAAATGTTGTAGGGAAAATTAAAATCTAATTGTTTTTTGATAATCCATATAAAAAATAGTTCATCTTCCATCATTTGTTTAAAGTTTGTGATCTTTGGCAAAATTACTTTGCACAAAGTATAGTATAGGATCCTATCTTGGAGGGATAAGCTAGTAATAAGCAATTTATCACTTCCTTCCTTTAGGGTGAAATAGGGAAATAGCATTGTAATGGCTAATTCCTTGTTATGTTTTGGAAAAGATCCTACAGTAAGCTTTGGGGATGTGTTATCCATGCCAAATTCATTTGCAAATAATTCAGAATCAATAATTACATGCTTATGCATCACATAACACGAGAGTTTTCCATTAGCATCAGTAGGGTTTGCATCAAACCATCTTTGCTAACCTAGGGTATGCATTTCCTTTGAAGGTTAAAAATTTCTCTAACCTATATTTGGCTAATAATTTAGGCAAATGTGTAGTTCTAAGCAGTTAATCACTAAAATATTTCAAAGGTTCTACTTTCCTATTCTCAAGTGAAAGGTAGGTTGCATACTTATTTGAAGATTTGAAGAAAGATTCTTCATTTGTTGATTGAGATGACTTTACTAGTGATTTGTTCTTTTGTTTGGCTATGAGCTTGATTCTCTTTGCCATTGTGTTGAAGTCCTTGAAAAATCTATAATTTTTGAAGCTAGGGTTTTAGGGTTTCATTTGGGGATTTTTTATTTTGGGAGATTTGATGAAACTAATCAGTCAAAAATGTTAGAAGTAGTGTTTCTAATATTTTTGTTGAAGAAAATTGTGTAAAAAGTGTGTTGGGGGATAAGATTTTGGGAGTTTTTTGTGAGAAAAGTCGAGAAAATTTTTGAGTAAGGCTAAAGGTGAACTGTGAAATGAGTTTAGCATAAATTCAAATATATATAGAATTGTGCCTTGAATTGATTCATAAATCAATTCAAAGAGCAAAAATTTCATTTAGAATTGATTTAAGTTTAAATTTACTCATTAAGATTCATAGGTGAATCGATTATTGAATTGGTTCATTCAAGATGGAATTCCAACGAATCGATCAGGGAATCGATTCATCCAGATGTTTTAGAAAAATTTTAGAATTTTTGAGTTTTCTAAAACTTTGCAAAATCTATTGAATCAATTGAGAAAACGATTCTCAATGTGTATTTCTTGAGAAGTGAATTGATTACTAAATTGATTCAAAAACTGATGGAAAATTTGGATAAATACAAATCAATTACTGAATCAATTCAGGAAATTTTGAGTTAAATTTTTCTAAATTTTTATTTTTCTAAGGGATTTCCTAATCACTCAAACAGGCAATTAATATCTCAGAATCACTTGAAAGCTCAAATTCTCTCCATGTACCTACAAAACAAATTTAGCAACATCTACAATGCTTAAGTTAGTAATTACAATATACAAATCAAATATGGAAATAGAAAAAAAATGACAATTTACTAAAATTTTAGGGGATTAACAATCTTTGTCTTATGGTGAGTGCAACTTCTGTTCTATATTATGAGTTGATTTGTTTTCTCCCACACAAACTTGCAAAACTAAAATTAAACTTGTTTGACTGGTACCTAATAAATTTTGGATCCAAATTTGTTAGTAGACACAATAGAAATTTTCTTAACAATAGATAATTTAGGTAACCATATAAGTTTCTCATTAGGATTTAGGAAATATGTTACATTCTTAAATGGATAGTCTCTAATATGATGTCCTTTATAATTACAATGATAGCAAGAAATGTAACTGTAATTCCTTTTTGATCTCCTCTTCTTCTATTGCTTATATCCTAATCCTACTTTATTCTAAAAACCTTTTTGATTTTCTAACATGCCATTAAGTTTCACATTGCTTTTAGCAAGTCCTTGTAAAGCCTTTTGCAACTTCTCTATTTTTAACTTATAAGACTCACAATGTTCACATGCTTTAGTTTCACTTAATAATTTCTTAGTTAAAATATTCAAATCAGTATTTTCCTTTTCAATCTGTTCAATCTTTTTAAGAAAATTTTTATTTTGATTTTTTAATTTCTTTATCTCCTTACTGGCTTTAGTCAAAACTTCATAAATCTCTTCATATAAGTCATCAGAATTATCATCATTTACATCATCAACCTCATTATTTGTTTCAGCATCTATTTAATTATTAGATTCGCTATCAGTATCATTGACATAGGAATCACTAAAAAATGAAGGATACTTTAGAATTTGTATATTTTCTTTGTGTTTTGCCATAAGACAGTATTACTTTCTCTTTTTGCAACCAGGTTGAGTTCTACCATAATAAGCAATCTCCAAAGTGTCTAAGATTTCCTTTGCTATACTACACTCATAAATTCTTTGAAAGTCATTAGTAGACAGTGAGTTAATAACAACCCATTTTACCTTGGAGGCAAGGAGGTGTTTCCTTCTTTCCTCCTCAGTCCATAACAATCTAAACTTAGGCTGCAAAATTTGATTAATAGATATTTTAGGACATTCATAACCTATTTCTCGGTTTTCTAACATGTCCACATCTAAAGCTTCTATAAAGATTTTGATTTTATATTTCCAAAAAGCAAAACTTTCAACATAAAAAATAGATGGACTGTTCAAGGATGAACAATATGAGAAAATAGTCAAAGTCGAATCTATAATCTTGTCAAAGAAAGGAAGATCAGGAGCCAAAGTTCTAATACCAACTGAGGGTCCCAGATAAATTGTATATTACGAATCTTACCCTTATTCATTTAGGGAAATTTTATATACTCCTTTGATTATTAATGAATTCTCTTTGAATTTAACAAAAATGTAATAAATTGCTTTGTATCAAGAAGCACGGCTGAACATTATGCAATAAATGTGCAAAATGATAATTGTGTAGAGTTTAGAAATGCTAGAGTAGAAAAATAAAGATTCAAGACACCAATTTTTTAAATGATTCAACTTGAATTGAAACCACAATTCTAGTTTACTCTACTGGATAATCTTCAACTAGATTACCACTTTTATTTCCAAAACATCAAGATTAAAACAAGCTCTTGAACTGCCAGTTTTGCACAAGAATTACAATAGGGATCTTGCTAACCTAGAAGATTTTCTCCTGGCTTTTCCAAACCTAAAATAATCACAAGATTTTCTACAAGCTTTTGCTAACCTATACCAGATTTCTATCAACCTAGAAATCTTTAAAAAAAAATCAAGATAAGGTAAGAGATATAGTACCAAAGTTTGATATGAAAATCTCAAACATCTAATGTGAATTCTGTACAGATTTGATTCAAAATCCTTTTGATTGAGAAATGTAATGAGGTAGAGTCAAATTTGATTTAGCTTTATTTTCTTTAAGATTTTCACACTTAAAGAAGAAAGAAAGATGTGTAATCTTATACAATTGAAAAGTGGTTAGGGGTTTTTATAACTGTTGTAACTATTTGTAACAGAATAACTAACTTTCAGTTTGTGAATCAATTCTTGAATAGATTTAGGACAAAATCCTAACCTTTAGTAAATTTTTTTTTTGAAAACTATTGATGGTGAATTTTGGTTTGGGGCCAAACTCCAGCCAATAGAGGATTTTTTTTGGGATTTCAAGCTACAATCTGGTTGTACGTACAGTGAATGAATATAGAAGATTAAAAGAAGAGGAAAAGCAGTAATGGACACAGAGCTTCTGACGTGATTCGGCCAAATCCAGACAGTGTTGGACCTTATGTCCATGGTAATGTATTGATATGAAGATATTTCTATAGAGTGTCAGTGTGATGGCTTCAGTCCTGCCTAATGTTCATCTCCTTTCTTCTATTTATAGAGGAGAAGAGGTTACAATTGTAATTTTACATGCAGTAAATCTATTACATCAGACATTTAATGTACAAGACAAAATAAACAGACTAGAATCCTATAAGTTAGCTTATGTAGATTTGTCTTTTGCAAGTGGGCCTCGTATGTCTACTGGGCAATGCATATGCTGGTCTCCTACTTAACGAGCTCACAGGTCGGTGGTTGCACCTTGTAGGCCAGATCCTTTAGTCTGGGGGAGCTACTATCTTCTGAAATAGCAAGGTTGAACTCGATCTCATTGGGGCAAGCTTGAGCAGAAGAGGTCGCTATCGATGCAAACTGAGACTTAGTGCTCTAAGTGTCTTGCAAGCTAAATTCTTGCCATGTTCGGGCCACTTACCAACCTATTAAGGACATCTCGGGTTTCTCATATAACATAAGCCCCTTTAACTCTCATTTCACTTTGCAGGCTGGGAGTTGAAACTTTTTGGAGGTTGTTTAGTTTGCAAAATTCCGCTCAGTCAAAGTCTTCACCAAATCTATCATTTTATCTGTTCTAGGCCATACTTCTTGTAGTACATGCCTCATGATCATTAGTGAGTCTGTCTTTGTTCTTTTTCAAGATAATAAATGAAGGTGGTTAAGGAGATTTATTTGGACCCTTTGATGAGACCAGGCTTAGCTATATTTAAGGCAAAAGAAGTCTCTTTTTGCTTCTTCATTGAACAAACCATGAATATCCTAGATAAACTTCCTTTATTTCTGACATTCCATCTTTCTATCATGGTGTGTATGGCCTATTGCATAAGAGTCTTTGAAGTCATAACTTTTCTGATAATGCGGAGGGATCTTATATGGATCTCGGATTACTTCCTCACAACTTTATTGTGAGATTTTGCTTCATCGTTCAGCTCTTGCTACTTCTTGAGTTGCTCTCTTTGTGTATCAAGAAAGGAGCCATTGGCTGAGGAAGATTAGAGAGTAGTTATGCTCGTTCCCTCTCCGGTTGATAGAAGTCATCCACTTGAGGGCTTTTATTCTCTGCATCCTTCTTGTAGGTTGATATTTTGGCTATTTTCAATTTCTACTCTGGGCCTTCTGATGTAATTTTACCTCATTGAGGTTCTTTAATGAATAAAATTTCCTTTTACAATTTCTTGTGCATTGTTCTCAATTTTCTATACTCTTTAGACAATAATGCAAATTCTTGTGATTCATAATGAAATATCCAAGTAGCCAATCGGCCAGACTCCCTTATGAGCAAAAAACATGAGTGAAACACCATATAAATAAAAATTATATAAGTAAATTGCCTAATGTCAAATAGAAAGTCGCATGAGAGCTGCGAATCATAGCAGTCTTGTTGCCTTAGGCAAATAATCAAGTCAATTCTTTATGCTTTAGTGAGCACATTGTTATGCTAGTATCGAGTGTTTTTAGAGCGCCTCCGTGCCTTAGCAAGCATGCAGCCACACTGGCAATGAGTTTGTTTCTAGTGTCTCCATGCCTCAGTGAGCACACAGCTACACTAGCAATTGTTTCAGGATGAGCCCCAATGCCTCAGCAAGCACGTAGCTATACTGACAATAAGTTTGTTTTTAGTGTCTCCACGCCTCAATGAGCACGCAGATATGTTGGCAATTGTTCCAGGATGAGCCTTGGTGCCTCAGTGAGCACGCAGCTACACTGGCAATTGTTTTAGGATGAGCCCCGATGCCTCAGCAAGCACATAGTTACACTGGCAATGAGTTTGTTTTTAGCCTCTCCATGCCTTAGCGAGCACGCAGCTACATTGGCAATTGTTTTAGGATGAGCCCTAACATCTCAGCGAGCACGTAGCTACATTAGCAATTGTTCCAGGATGAGCCTCGATACCTCAGTGAGCACGTAGCTATACTGGCAATTATTTTGGGATGAGCCCCAATGCCTCAGTGAGAATGCAGCTATGCTGGCAATTATTCTAGGATGAGCCCTGGTGCCTCAGTGAGCATGCAACTACACTGGTAATTATTCAAGGATGAGCCTTGACGCCTCAGCGAGCACGCAGCTACGCTAGCAATGAGTTTGTTTTTAGTGTCTCCATGCCTTAGTGAGCACGTAGCTACGATGGTAATTGTTCTAGGATAGGCCCTAGTGCCTCAGCGAGCACGCAACTACATTGGCAATGAGTTTGTTTTTAGTGTCTCCATGCCTTAACGAGCATGCAGCTATGCTGGCAATGGTTTCGAGATGAGCCCCGGTGTCTCAATGAGCATGTGGCTATGCTAGCAATTGTTTTAGGATGAGCCCTGGTGCCTCAGTGGTCACACAGCTAGCAATGAGTTTGTTTTTAGTGTCTCCACACCTTAGCGAGCACGCAGCTACGCTGACAATTATTCTGGGATGAGCCTTGGCACCTCAGCAAGCACTCAACTACACTGGCAATTATTCTGAGATGAGCCCTGGTGCCTCATCTAGACCAAAGATCATGGTTGACACAAAGTCATTTAAGAGATTTGAAAGAGTGCAAGCTATAAGGATTACAAACATTTGATAGACAATAACACCAAGCCAATCAGCAAACAGCTTTCAAAAAGGGACATGGAAAGCATTTACATTAGCTTTTGAATTTTTGATACATTGTCAATATATCATTCTAACCGAGCTCCTTGGCTCATGGTCAGCATCTCGTTGGTAATGTTGAGATTGCTACCCCGTGGGTTATACAACATATTTCCTTAGTCGGCCTCTTTTGATCAGGTCTTCAATTGCATTCCTGAGCTCTTGATAACTCAAGGTTCCATGTTCGACCTTACTATGATAGGCACATAACTCCTATTTGTTTCTCTTCCTATAAGGGATCCTTAAGGGAGTAGGTCTCTTAAAATCCTCTCTATCCTTTTCCTTCATATAAATCCTATCCTAAGAGTTTGATAGGATGTTATATTGCTCGTGACGATTTGAACGCTAAGGTCACTCATCCCTAGGCCATTTGGATTTCCTCGTGGTTCGCTTAGCAGAGTGATCTCCTTAGTCTATATTACCCCTCTTTTTGCTGCGAGAGGAAACATCTTTCTCATCCTTTCTTATCAGACTTTCTTGAGCTAAAAGTCTCTTCCCATTTAATCTGCTTAGCAGCCCATTCATAAAACTTGGTAAGATCCTTCACCGAGGACTTGTATAAGCTTTTATATATCTTTCCATTTTTGTGGAGTCCTGTAGAGATCATCGTCAGCATGGTTTCTTCAGATGGATTCTCTATTGAGTTAGCTTCTAGCCCAAACCTGGCGATGTAATCCTTTAGTGAATTAGGCTTATGCTGAAAGATCATGGCAAGGTGGCAGAGGGGATAAACTGTCTCTTCAATGCTTGGTATTGGTTGATAAACTTTTGTCGGTAATCTTCCTAACTACAAATTGAACGAGCTGGAAGGCTTTTAAACTAGGCTCGAGGTATGCCTCCCAACATAGCTAGAAAAACTCAACATTTGACTAGTGGGTTAGCTGTTTACAAGTCCATTTGAACATTGAATGCATCTAGATGGTCATACAAATTAGAGTCCCCATTGTATAATGGAATTGTGGGGACCTTGAGCTTGAAGGGGCGGGTCCGAGCCTTGATTTCCTCAGTGAGTGGTGACCTTTCTTCATAGAGAGCTTGGTCATTTGAAGCTCAAAGGTGATCCTCCAACTGGACCACCTTGTGGAGTATGTTCCTCCAATTAGACTACCTTGTAGAGTAACTTTTCAACTAACAAGTCTCGTGCCCTAGATTGTTGGTTGGAGGATTGCTAGATCCTTTGGTCCTCATGGTTGTGAGAATTGTGACCTGGAGTTTGCTCTTACAAGCAACGACTTGGAGAATTTTCCTGATTGGTGTTGCCTAAACATCCAACTTGTTGCTGTTGGTGAACATTCATAGGTGCTACAGTCTCTGACTACCTTTACGCACCTTGTGCTAGTATCGTGACCCCTCTAGTTAGTTCTCCCATAATGTTTTCTAGTTTCTCCTGTGTTAGAGCCAAATTTACACTCTATTGATGCCATTGGCAATGGCAATGGGCTGAATAGAACTTGCTGGGGGACAAGCTAGTGGTAGCATGAATGATGGGAACAGTAAAGGAGTTTGTCATAGACACATGACCTCCTAGAGGATTAAGCAACACATTTGAAACCTTTGTAGCTCTTCCCTTGGCCATTATAGTAGAAAATGCACTAGAGAACAGATGAGATCCCCACAGACGATGCCAAAAATGTTAACAATAGATTTTGATTCTAGGCCAAACTCTAGCCAATAGAGGATGCTTTTGGGATCTCAAGCTGCAATCTGGTTGTAAGTACAATGAACAAATATAGAAGATGAGAAGAAGAGGAAAAGCAACAATGGACACAGAGCTTTTGACGTGGTTCATCCAAATCTACAAAAAGCCACAGCACGCAGTCTGTAAAGACCTGAAACTCTTTCTACATATTATGGCCTTTTACAGACTACTTCTTCTACTTTTCCACTGACTTTTGGGTCTCTAGATGGCTGAGTGCAACTTGGAGCAAGAGATGGTCATTTGGGCTGAAGATCTATGCCAATTGCGGGCCTTAAAAGTGTAATTTTGTAGAGCCCATTTTTATAGCATTTCTGCCTCTATTTTAGCTCATTTTTCATGCTCATAATGATGTTTTCAGCTTAGGAATCTTCACAATAAATGTGGATTTATGTGTTAGCTTCCATTTAGGCTTAGTTTGACCTTAATTGGACTTGTATAACTCTAGTTATGATCAATTGAATGCACAGAGGTCAGGCTGCCCGAGATAGTATTTTGGTCTTGAATTTAACTATAAATTTGGATAGCCAATTGGGTGATTCAGCCTTGGAGGTCTTCATAAAAGTTGTAAATATATCTCTTACCTTTCCTACAAAATAAGAATCACATCAATTGAATAAGTGTAGCTTGAGTTATGACCACATTACAAAAACTACTCAAAATGGCCAATTATGCAGAATTTTCCAAAATGATTCCGATTGGCACTAAATCATAAATACACACTAACATAGCTAAAGGTAAGCAATTTTGGACCTTAAAATGCTAAGTGAGGGGACAAATAAATGAGTGAAATATTTTGTTATTAAATTTCCCCACACTTAGCTTTTGCACTCTCAGGTAAAACTCAAAACAAAAACACAAGACAAAACACAAGGGTTAAAAGAGCAAGAAGATTCAAAAGACCTTAAGCTTTTTTAGCAACGATGAATATCTTATCACAAATAAGAATACAACAAAATTTAGGTCACAAGGCACATCATGTTAAAGTTCATCTTTACAAATCAAAACTCAAACTACATTAGCAAGTTACTTCATCAAAAGATAAATCAATTTGGTAGACTTTGCAAGGAAGCTCTCCTCACAACTCTCATGGTGTTTAGGATGGGAAGTGTTTCTCTCAAATTCTTTCCATGAAAAT
>JANHAO010030157.1:0-10218 GCA_026873985.1 Saraca asoca | reverse complement strand
CTTTATATCCAAATACACAGAATGTATAGTCCAGGATGCAATAGAACTCAATCAAATTGGTTTAGGGCACCCATCCAGACTAACACCTGTTATATACGAGAATCGGCCTAAAAGGAAGCAATAAACTCAGGTTCGCCAGGAGCACCCCCAGCGAGTTTCGTCATAGCAAGCCATGCCTCGCTGAATAGTGGCCCAACAAGATAGTCACAAAGACAGCCAACCCCTTTTACAAGAGCTCGCTGCCCTTTGCAACAGCACTAAGTTTGCCATTTCATTGCTTCATTGGTCCCCCAAGTCCGGAATCCTGGCAAAGAGGTACTGGACTTTCTGCATGGCGAGGACAGCACCAGACCATGGCTACAAGCTAAAGTCTATGACCAACAGGAGGGCCCCACTCTATAGTCTACACTCTGCAACAGCCGAATCATAGCCCTTCATTATCTTTTTCATTTATAATTTGATGTAACACTACTAGAGCTTGTAATTAATGCATGTTACACCCTCCTTCCTCTATAAATAGGATTGGCTTGTTAGAAAAGAAGGAGAGAGACAACAATTCTATAGACAAAAACTCCGCTAAAATCACTTTCTGCACATTAATAAAGCTCCGTCGTGGACGTAGGGTCCGGTGTCGCCCGGATTTAGCCTAACCATGCTAAATCTTGTGTCTTCATCCCTAGTCTCTCTTTGATCCTTGTTTATTCCATTGTTCTGTTAGGGTTGAACCAGATACGAGCCTGAGATCCCGTAAGAATCCCCCCGTTAGTTGAAGTTTGAGTCCTCCGTTCGAACCAAATTTCATCATCAACAGATCCTTACTTATTTTCACAAGCCACTAATGTGGAATCCACTATTTCATAATGCTACCCACTGAAAATTTATTACATAAAGAACCCATTAATATCAAATCCATTATTTCAAATAAACTTGAATTAGTGGAAATAAGAAGATCTAAGAATCAATAAGGTGGCATTTTGTAATGATTATATTGTATATCTCTAAAAGTCTAACTATGATGTTAGATTTAGGATAAGAAATTTTAAGTTTTGATATGTTGCTATGGTAAATTAAATGGAATCCATGACCATAAATCAAGTTTGAAATTCTATTAAATTACCACAAGGAGCATTTAATTTTAGATGCATATAGGTATATAAAACCAAAATAAACTCATATGTTAATATTTAAAGATATAAGGCAAAACTTGTGACTATAGATTTTACTCTAAAAGATTACCATGAAACTTTCTTTCTAGTTTCAAAGAAAAGATTTATTCAAAAGAATAGTGACCTTTGTAACTCTTTTTGATTGAGAGTTACATTAAATGAATGTGAAAACAACATTTTTTAATCGAGATCTTTAGGTGAAAGTATACATCTAGCAACATAAAGGATTTCACCAATTACAACACCTATTACCAAAGGAGACAAATTCAGTTTAAACAAGTTGGAATTAGAATGAATGAAAAGCATTATGTATGAAACAAGTTTGCATCAAACTTGATATTATTTTCATAGTAAGAATACTTGGTAGATATCAAAGTAGCCTTGGTATAAAGCATTGGATAACCATTAAGAAGCTTACAAGATTTCTCTAATGAACCAAGGACTATACATATATACAAGTATTCTGATTATTTAGAAATGGTCAAATATTCAAATTTTGATTTTAGTAGAGGTAAGGACTCTTAAAAACTATTTCAAGATACATTTTCCTCTTGGAGGTACTATATTTTGGATGGGTATAAAGTATAGAGTAGTATTGCATCATTCACCATGGAGGTAGGATTCACTGAATGCTATAAAGTAACATCATAGACATTATGGTTAAGGAACTAAATTTTGACATAAAGGTTATCGATTATAATGAAAGGCCATTAAGGTTTTATTGTGATACTTCAATTGTGTTGTTCTTTTCAAGGAACAACAAAAATGAGAGTTGAAGCAAGCATATTGACATAAAGTATTTAGTTTTCAAGGAGAATGTTAAGAAGCAACTAGTTGCAAGCATAAAAACATTGTTTTAATGGTTGTCAATCCTATGACTAAAGGCTTGTTAACAAAAGTGTTTAAGGATCATGTTAATCATATGAGTGTCATTAGCTCAAATTAAATATTTCATTTATCTCTCTTTGATTTGTTTAATAGTTCAAACTTTTTGTTTGATTAGGACATGACTCTTATTTGCACATTAGGGTTGTCATGTATAAAATGATTCATTGGAATCAATGAAGTTGGGCTCCAAATAACTTATTAAAAGTTATTCATATAGTTTTTGTACTTATTTAGAAAGGATTATGCATTATAATATAAGGAAGGAAATGTTCACCTTAGGACATGACTGCCATGATTCATGTATAAGAATTTCTATATGAGTATTGAATTCATAACTAATTATATTAAGACTATGATATAAAGGTTGGCAATAAAATTTAATTGTCATAATATATAAATTATCTTATGATAGTCATGTGGGTTAAATGGGAGAATGTTAGTGTTTTTTTTTTAATTTTATTAAAGGACTTAAAGGTAATGATGTTAACATGCATTTTTATTCAATTAAAAGTCTTAAGACGGCTCAAATGTGAACCAATAAATAAGATAATTATTAAATAATTTGACATCTGGTAATCATCCAATCAAATGATTTTCTTCAATTAATTAGTTATGGATAAATATAAAAGGTTTTCTTGATGGAAGGAACAATTAAGGATAAAAATTAATTGGATCCTTAGTCTCACCTACACATCTGAAGCCTGTAATTCCATCAATATAGGTTATGTAAGGCTCTATGCGGAGGTAGAGATTAGAAGAACCTATCAAGTATTATTTATACTTGAATAACAATGACTGTTGTTTAATTTATATCAAAATAATTTAATTAAAAAAATTCTAATAGAATAAGTTTCCAATTATTTTGAGGAAAACGTCCTTGATAAGAATAATCTCATTAATTTATATTTATAGTTATGAAATATCAAAATAATAGAAGATATTCTATTTATTTTATATTACATGTAGAGAGTATGATGAAAAATAACATTCATTATTTTAGAGGGGAAATTATTTTCCCTACTACACCATATCTTATTTTGTTAATTATAAAATATATAAGTAGCATAAAATTCTTTATTTGTATATAAGTAAATAAAATTTTTCTAAAAAAAAATGTTTTTCACCCAAGCAAACGAAGTCTAAATGATTTGCCTCAAATTAATCCAATTTATATATCAATTAATAGAAACTGATGCTTTGGTTAAAGTTTTACTTAGAACATCTCATTAGAAAAACAAATGGGATATAATTTATAAAAAAACAGATACATTATATTTTATTGGACACAATAAGAATTAAACGAAGTCAGATACATTATATTTGGCCCATAAGTCTTACGGAGCCCATCTAAGTTTTATCGGAGTCAGACCCGCCTTGGCACACAACTCTAAAAAAAAAAAAAAGCCATTTTATTTTGTTTTATTTATTAATTTAAACCACACATTTTTCACTTCTGCAACACCCTTCTCATCTCCATAGATTTCATTGCAATCTTTTGCTTACGCATCACAATTTTTTACAAACTCGCTCAGCAATTACCATTATCCATAGTTTAAAATCACAATAAAATTAAAAAAATTTATTTGACATTAAGATGATGAATACTTTATATATGAATTTAATTTCAAATATATTAAATTTGAGTTATACTTTAGTTTATGTTAAAAAAAATTTGTATCGGTACATATTTTTGTAAATTTTTTTAAAATTTTTCATATTTTTTGTAATTTTTATTAAAACTATAATTTTTATATAAAAATAAAAAACTATTAAATTTTTTGTACAATTTTAAATAATAAAATTATTTTTTTTATACTTATTACACATAAAATTTATATATATCTACAATTTTTTGTAAAAAAAATTATAAAATTATTGACGGTGAAATTTGATAAATTTAAATCTCAGTCAATCAGAATAATTTTTAAAACCCTCAAATTGCAGTTTGATTGAATGAAAATGAGATGAGAAGAAGGAGAGGAAGAAAGAAGTTCTACCACTACATTGGCAGAGTTTTAATATATATTATTCACTATCTTACAATTATCCTTCCCCTTATTTATAGGAGCAGAGAGAGTTACAAGTGTAATTTAACAAATTATAAATTTGTCTTGTTTGCCGCTATGGGCAATAACTACTAGACAATTCACTGTTAGACTATTGGAGGCTAATGTGTAAGTTTTGGGGGGATCACTTATCAGTTGGAGGAATGTGTCTCTGACTATTGATTAAACTTAGTCGTTCTGTACCCAATGTCTGTGGTAGCGAGCTTAATAGTCTGAGCTCATACAGGGCGGCCTGCCGGCTACATGAGTTGGTCCTATTTTCAGGTTTAGCCGAAGTATCTTTTTGAAAAACGATTGAGGACATGTTTCGTCTAGCGAGCTGGGAGTTATTGCTTTGACCTCGTCTCATGCTCTAAGCTTGCGGCCGGCCATCTAATGCCTTTGCTGAGCGACCTTGATGCTGATTTACAGACGGGTTAGGCCTTTCCCTCTTGAACTTATCTGTTGGACTTTTGTCAACCCATTTTACATAATACCGAAAAATATACATAACATTAGCCCCCAGCTCTCAGTTCGTTCTACGGACTAAGAGCTAAGTTCGCTGGCAAAAATTGGAGATTGCGATGAGTCATGCCGTCGTTCAAATTTCTATTTCATCATTTCACTTGCCCATGTCATCATTATCGCATTAATTACGTGCACTTTCCCATGGCTATTAGTACGATGATGGCTAAGCCCGGTAATCTTCTGGACTGTCAGATTATAGGTAGTTGATCAGTGTCTAAATCGAATGGTCGAGCCATTAGGGTCATATTAGATGGGAAACCCCTCTTTTCTCTTTTACTTTTGAAAATTGACTTTCTGCCTCATGAGTTCTTAAGCAGTTGCCTTCAGTCTCACTCTCTTACTCCATTGGTCCTATCATTACCATTGCTGTGGATCAATCATCTCATCCAAAATCCTTTTTGCCCTCATCCATTCTAGATTCTGACTCATTCTTTTGATACAATAAGCCCTCTCAAGACTTTTACTTTCAAAATGCCATTGTTTTATGAGTTTCTGGTATTGCGCTGCCTAGGCCGACGACGAGTGCTTTTTTTTGCTGCTAAAAATTGTTTGTTGATTTCTAAGCTATAGATCGTTAGGTTTAGCTTTCAGTCTTCTTTAGGTTTAATAGTCTAATAGGCTTCATCGGTTATCCTTCCTAAGTTTTTAATAGTCCGGGTCTCTGATATGGTGACTTGAAGCGCGTATGATATGCTATATAGAAAATTTTTGTCTAGTAAAGAAAGCTTTAGCTTTTCTGATATGGTCTGCTTGAAGCGACCTGACTGTTTGTTCTTCTATGTAGATAGTTGTAATTCATAAACGCTGAAGTCACCAAATAGGAAGTGAGATGGGACTGACTCCCCAACTCTGGTGTTCATCTTGTTCTTCCTCTTTCTTCTTGCTTTGATTGTTTTCTTGCTTTTCTACAACCGGAATGCAGCTTAAGGATACAAGAACTGTTCAGGTTGATTGAGATTTGGGGTTATCAAATTCTACCGTCAACAAAAATTTACACAAAAATGGTAATTTTTATGATTTTTATAATTTCAAATATTACTTAGATCTTCTATTAACTTCCTCCTCCTTCTTTTAAGACATAACTAGCCTAATACCTATGCATAGCACTGGATTTTTATAATTGAACGTATAAAATTATATTTATAAAAAAAATTAAATATTTAATAAGAATATGATTATAGTTCAACATTAATATAAATAAAATTGAATTCCAAAACTGTATACAAATTCATCAATTTAGGTATAGATAAAATAAATTAGTATTATACATATTTTAATAAAATATAGAATTAAAAATTACTTATTTAATTATTTTGACTACTTTAAGTCAAGAATTAATAAATATTTTATTCATAATTTCAATCCGTGATTTTTTCAAAAATTTTAACTTTTACAATAAATAGAGTTCTTATTAAAATATATAAAATTAAATAGTTGAAATTATCTTATTAAAATATTTGTTATCACAAAAGATTAAGACATGAGATAATGTATTATTAAAATTATTTATTAAAGTGACTTACAATTTAAAAACTAAATGATACATTATTAAAATTATTTAAAATTTAAATTATACAACTAACTGAAATATGATAATATTTTTTAATTTTTATTTTTAATATTAAATATTTAAATATAATACTGTCAAATTCTAAATTGAAAATTATTTTAATAATATTAAATTAAATTCTAAAATTACTTTATTTAAATAAATAAATAATTTAAATATTAAAAATTTATATAAAAATTGTAACCAATGATTTTTATAATTTCAAATATTACTTAGATCCTCTTTTCACTTCCCTTTCTTTTTTTAAGACATAATATGGCTATGTTAAATTAAAAACCCGGAAACGTAATTTGATGTTTCGGGTAATTTGTTGATGCTTTAACTCGACTCCCAATTATGTTTCTGATACAAAACGTTTCCTTTTTATTATTTGAATAGAATTCAAGATATATTGGAATCATTTACTCACAGTTAAAGAAGAAGAAAAAAATGATTCTCTTATTTATTACCTTTTATTCGGTCTGGTTTGTTAATTTTAACTTGTTAGGTTGCTAAGTGTTATTTATCACTAAATTATCTATTTTATATTAAAATTTATTTATTTTAAATTTAAAAAAAAAAATAAAAACACTCATTCTTCTGATAATGTCAAGCGTTTTATAGAGCTACCCAGAAGAATATTATCACAATTTTTTTTAAAAAAAAAAACCTTTTTCTTCGCTTGGGATAGATATGTATGCAGAGAACCTTTCTTAAGGTATAATAAAATTATATCAAACTTCTCTTTAGTTTAACATTTTTTGTATTTTTCAAACTTATGACACCCTCTCCTTCAAGATAAAAAAAAATTACACATATAATCAAATTTGATTTTTCCATCAGTTTTATTTTAATAATTTAAATGTAATCACAACTTATTTTTACCACAAAATATTCAGAATATATCTTATTATTTTAATTTGAATCTTATATTCATCTTTTTTTATTATTTTATCAACTAAAAAAAGTAAATTTGAATTTAAATATAATATTTTATTTTTTAGAAGAAAATTAAATAATTTTTTAAATTAAAGAAGAGACCATCTTCCAAATCTAAAAAGAACGTAAGGAAAGCATTTGTACCTGAAATTCAAATGAAAATGAGAAGTCAGGTAAGGAGAATGATAGTTAGGAAGGTTAGAAGCGAACCCTAAAATATTTACCCCATGCCACCTCTCTATTTACAATCATATTTATTCTTGTCGTAATGTTTAGAGCACGTGGCTCGGGTCAGTATATCTAAATTTTTGTCAAATGTGAGTCACACTACCTACAATATATTACAATTAGGTTCCGCCATTTACCTTAAAGTCAAATTCTACAATGTTCAATAATTTATTTATGATTTTTAAACATTTATTTCATAATGTAATAATTCATAATTTTGTACTTTAGTTAAATATAAAAGCTTTGTTCAGAGAGAGAGAGAGAGAGAGCTTGCACATGGGTCTGCATTGAGTGATGCCAAATTGCAACTCTCTGAATCTCTCTACAATGTTTCCACATCGGCGTTTGCATAGAAAGACGAAAACCAACAAGCTTTTTCTGATTAAAAACAAGTAGGGGAAAAAGAGTGAAGCCATCACATCTTCATGGGCTTTTGCTGTTCAACTCCAAAACTTGGCTTCCCAATGTTGCCAAATCTTTGCATCATACACAGTAGAAAGAAAAAAATATATAAACAAAATGAGATACTAACATGCATGGTTAGCTATCAGTTTTTAAAGGGAAGAAGTTCAATGAAAAGGATGGAGTACAAGTATACAAATGGAATCCAATATCAAGCAGCTCACAGAAAAAATATGATCACTCAAAAAACGAGTTTGTTGAGTGGAACAGAGAAAACACACTGAGTTGCATTTTCTAACACTGACATGTAGACAAACAGGACTTTGGCGATATTAATAATAGTTTAAGGTTCGTGTTTTGGATTATGATCCTGAAGGAAGATGAGATGAGACTAAAATGTTTTTGGTATCAGGTCTCGTACCGAAAGAAAGACTCCTACTTCTTTGGCCGTTCAAGAGCTAGCATCGACAATGTATGGTAAATTCAAATAGTGTATTCGATGAACTAGTTTATAACTTAATTTATCGAGTTAGTTAATATACTAAAAGATAATTCAATAAATTAATTTATTGAATGAAAAAAATCTGTTTTAATAAATTCATCTAAATATGATTATAATTTATAAGTTAAAAATTATTATATCAGTCAACTTATAACTTATTTGCCTCAAACACATTCAAAGTGTGACATATAGGATCTCCTTATTTTGATGAAAAATATTTTTTTTTAAATAATTTCATATATCTGTGTATGTAGTTATAAAATATTAAAATAACAAAAAATATTATACTTGTTTATTGAATGAAAAAAGATCTGTTTTAATAAATTCATCTAAATGTGATTATAATTTATAAGTTAAAAACTATTATATCAGTCAACTGATAAGTTATTTGCATCAAATACATTCAAAGTGTGACATATGGGATCTGTTTATTTTGACAAAAAATATTTTTTAAAAAATAATTTCATATATTTATATTTATAATTATAAAATATTAAGATAACAAAAAATATTATACTTATTTAATATTAAATATATAGTGGAAAATAACATCTTTTTCTTTAAAGAGGAAGTTATTTTTCTTTACTATCATAATATCATATATTATATTTTTAATTACAAATTATATAAATAATATGTAAATTCTTTATTTATACATAAATAATAAGATTTTCTTACCAAAAACAACTTCCCGTAAAGTAAACGAAGTAAACAAAGCCACGATCCCATGGAATTTCAACCACATGTTGAATTTTTTAATATCATCTTGTTTTCCCAAGCTGCTTTGAATTGGTAACAGCTAATGCGCATATATTGGTCGAAGCAGAAGTATGATGGTCCCAGCCATGAGATGCCAATTTGATTCATTCCATGACCTCATAAGAGTAATCAGGTTCCTGCTGTGGAAGAAATGTACTTCTTGTTTCTCTACGCATATCTGAATGCATCGCCATTGGCGTATTCTCCAGAATAATACCATCAAATTGATTATTACAAATTTGATCATTAAAATGTAAGATAAGGCTTGTTGCCAGTGCAACAACCTCTCATAATTTTTAAAAAAATAAAATATCAAATATTTATCTCCTTATCTGATCAATGTAACAATATTATTAAGATTAGAATTTATGATTAATTTAGATATATTCTAAACATCTAAGTATTTGATAGTTTTCGATAATGGACCGACTACTTATATAAATAAGAGTGTTTGGGATCCCTAATGTCATTAACAATCCATACAGAAGGTGTCTATAGTCTTGAGAGATTGAGAGGGATTGAAAAAACTCCTAGTACGCAGGAAACAACAAGAAGATAGAAGAAGGTGCTGCATCAATGGTCGGAGGTAACAAATTCAATCCGACTTCCACTATGGCTATATTTTGATTCGGTTTTGTGATAGAATAAATTAGAACAAAGATAAAATACATTACATGTGATATTAGAGTTGATTATACTTCTGCCTTGATGATAAAATCACTGAAAATATTTTCAAAAAAATACCCTATTTTTATCTTTTTTGGCTTACGTAAAAACCTTGTTATTTTTTAGTGTTATATTGTGGAATCATCAAGATTAAAGATTTCTAACTTTTTTAGAATTAAAACTGATCAATCGGACGTGAAGAACACTCAAAATCAACCGGGTCAAAGATATGGGTTGCGTCGGGTCAGGTTTGGGTCGAGAAGACCCGAACAGAGGTCAGGGATGACCTAGATGACACATCGTTTCATGGTTAAGTGAAATGACGTATCGTTTTATGCACAAATCAAGTTGCCATTTATGGATTTCGCGACGCCGTTTTAGTCAAGATCAAAACGACATGTCGTTTTAATGGCCAGAAAAAAAATTTCAGGATTTTATTTGGGTATTTTTTGGAAAAAAAATTTCTATAAATTTCCTTTTTAAAGGATAATTATTTTAATTATATTATTATTCATAATTTTTATTTATTTATGAATATTATAATTT
>JANHAO010030156.1:0-10214 GCA_026873985.1 Saraca asoca | reverse complement strand
CAAGCATACATTATTATCATGAGAGATTATTATAATTGAGATTTTTGGGTGTATAAATCACTCTAAAAGTCAAAAAGTCCAAAAGCCTGTGTATGTTTATATATATTAATAGATGTTTAGCCATCATAAAAAGTGTAACTAGAATAAATTCCAAGCTAGACCTACATTTCCAATCTCATATGCATCAAATCAAAACTAAATTACACACACACACACACACATCGGAAGAACAGAAATAATATTGCTACAAAACACTCATTCTCTATTTTCTAACAGGATTCAATTCAGCAAATGAGAGTACTTGTGGATCCTTTGAGGTTGTTCTGGGAGTTTCAAGTTGACTCTTCGGTGATGAGTAATGTTAGCAAGTAATTTTTGTAGAAGGCTTCCATGAGTTAAGCACAGTGTTTTGAAACTGTCTAGTAATTGTTGCAAAATGGATTTGTGAGTTAAACAGTTGCTTCAAGTCGACTCTTTGGTGATGAGGAATGACAGTGAGCAACTATCATAGAAGGGTTTCATGACTTCAACCCACCATTTTGGAACTGGCCAGCTATTGTTGTAGAATGGATCTGGGAGTTGAATGTAGTTTTTTGAAATTCACCAATACAAAGCTTAGTAGCTTAAATTTTTTTTAATCACAATGTCATTAGCAGTGACTGTTTAAAACTACAAAAACAACTGCTAAAAACATATTTTTTTAGTAGTGATATTTGCTTTTCATAAGAGTTAAACTCAGGTCCATTTGCTTAGCTATGCTTTTAACATCGAGTTATAGTAACTACCATCACTGAACCACCACTAAAAATAATTATTAGCAGCAGTTTATGTGAACCTTGGCTAAAGACAAATAATTAGTGGGAATTAAGCAAAAACCACCACTAAAAATGCCTTCATTCATTATTCGTGTTTTTAGCGGTGGTTTTGAAAAATCACTTCTAAATGCAATTATTTTTGTAGTATGTACATTTGTAACTATACAAACCTAGTATAATAAAAACATAATTTTTGGGCAATTACATGAAATTTGGGATGAGAGAAGTAGATTTAAGAGAAATTTCTTTTTGACAAATGAACCTTTATAATTTTGTGTCTTGTCTATATTTATCTTTCTACATCTACATTTTAATTTTAAGTAATTTTGTTGTAGGCCACTTCTTTATTCTATCTATTAGATTGATAAAATAAACATTACAATATTTGTTGTGAGTGTTTTTGGAACCACACAAATGGGCTGATAAAAGTCCAATGAACAAGCTAGCTGATAAGGGCCCAGCTTATCCAGGATTGAGGTTGCTAGAGCAAGTCATCAGGTTACCAAATGTGAACTTAGATCACTGGTCAACAAGGGTCAAAGCAACCTAATGTGTAACTTCAGGTCGTTGAGGACAAGGTCTAACCCGTAGGTCATTAAGGACAACAGTTGGAAATTAATTATGGAAATCTATTTCCAAATTAAATATTATCTATTACAAAAGTGTAATCAATTCATGATTCTTTTCCATTACATTCAAATTTTAATGCCCCAGTTACTATAAATAAAGGTTGAAATCATTGTATAGTAGAAAGACAATGAACATATACTGTTACTCTGTTAAAATATATAGAGAAATGAACAATTGTGGAGGCAAGCATTGATTGAGGCTGAACCACATTAAAAACTTTCTAGTATCTTCTTGTTCTTTCTCTTTTTCCCTTTCTTGTTATTTTTACACTCTTGATTTGCAATTTGGGGGCTTCGGACTTTGGTTAACCAAATTTATACATCAACACTATCATAGTAATTTGAAAGGTTATTGAATCGCGAATCATATCTCAAATTGATTAGTCAATTTTTTGACTCGTAAGTAGATAAGATTCACAAAACAATATAAAAATAATATATTTTATGCTATATATAATAAAATATAAACATAGATGATAAAAAATTATAATTTAAACCAAAAAACATAATATTTCTCTAATATATATCATAAACTCAAAATTATAAATATAAAGTTTCAAAAGGATTTAGTTATATAGACTCAAAACAAACTTAATATATCATAATTTATAAACAAATAAGAAAATAGGATTTTAGGAGACGAGTAAGAGTAAAAGGGAGATAGAATGAGATAATTTAGTTTTGAAAAAAGAGAAAAAAGATAAAACAGGCCCTTCACAGCTTTTTTTTTTTTTTTTTTAAATCGTGTCACGCTCAGAAATAAATTAACCTGGTTCTGCATTTAACAAAGGAAATGGGTGCAGTTGCAGAAAGAGAGGATCCACAACAGAATCGTGCTTTGCTGTCACGAATTGCCTGGAATCACATGGTTCCTCCCATTCAGGCATGATTCGGTCACGATTCATGGAGCAAACAATTTTGTCAAAGATTCAACATGTTTTCGTTTGGAATCGACTCGAATCACACGATTCGAATAGGGAATTCTACGATTTCGACTTCCATATTAATTTGTTGCTATCAATTGCTTCTTCCTGTGTCTGCTTATTTAGGAGAATTCTAAATTATTAAATTTTGATAAATTTAATTTGAGCAAAATTTTGATATATTGCTCCATCAGATTATGCTTGTAACTTTTATTCTACGAATACATAGTGAAAATCCTTGAGTAAATTGTTTCAAGAAGAGAGGAGGTAAGTTCCAGTTTGGAGTTAAACCTCTGTAGACACAGTTTGCATTTCTCTCAACCATAATACTTAGTATTTCATTCAATTTGATATATCTGCATCCGAACTAGTATTGCTCTACATAAATCAATATTCTATCAAAAATGATTTTGCAAAAGTTTTATATTTAAAATATTTAAAAAGTCTAATTCAACTATGACCATTTGCTCAATCAAACCTTGAGATTATTAGAGAGAGGAGAGGGGATGGATATTGCTAAATGTTACTTTAATCTTAAAAGAGATTCTTAGTTGGAATAAGTGTATAAAATGTCAATCCACATAAAAAGATGATAAAGATGTAATTTTTCTTCTAGACGTAAGAAAAGAAATGTTCCAATTAGATTGGTTTACAAAAAGTGCTAAAATACTAACAAGCAAAAGCCACTGTTCATGACTTACTAGGAAATCTCATTTGTCTTCCTTTATCCACTGAAACTTTAATAATGTGCATTCTCCATTTCATTTTTTTTTAAATGACGAGCTGCAAAATTCATTCATAACATTAATGAATTCCGCTCACTTATTTGGATTCCTTTTTATTCTCGTACATCAAATAATTTTATATATAGATTGTGATATCTAGGATGTCATTTTACCTAGGTCTTAGTTCTAATCCTTATTTGTTCAACAATTTTCCCTCCTTTAATCGATGCACGCATATTGGAAATGGCCAGTAAATTTAATAATGTAATTTTACCTAGGTCTTAGTCCCATCACCCTTCCTCATCTTCAAATCCAAATGTTGCATGACTCTCAAGAATCTTCTTAGCCTTCCTTTTGATTCTTAGGTAAATCAAACCATTGAACATTATCATCTCTCCAATTGTTTCATTGCTGAAAACCCTTCCTGTTTGATTCACACACCCTTTCTTCCTCGTACTTCATTTTCTTTTGAACATAATTATTAAGATTAATTCCAATATTCAGCAACGTTCTTTTTTCTTGTTTCTTGATCTTGTAAAGTTGGCTCCCTTCTCTTTCTTGATGATCAAGTTACCTTGATATTTTAATCCCAGAAGATTGAGGTGCTCAGGATCCTTCTATTGTCACTGGCCGAAGAGTCTTAGTTTAAAATTTTAGATGTTTCTTGCGTTAAGTAATTTATTTTTGATTAGGAACAAAATTCTGCAACTTTTATAAGAATAGAATGCTGGTGACGAGAAATACAAGAAGGAACCCTTCTAGAAGAAACCTACTAGAAGATTATGATGACATAATCTATGATTTTTGCAAGTATATGGAAAAGCTTGTGCATAAACTAATTGTAGAGATATTTGGAATTATACCGCTGTACATTTGGTAAGCTATTGCTTTGATATTTGATTCTAAAGAGCCATCTTTACCCTGCAATCATCTTCTTCCTCTACGCTTGGTGTAGAATAAATAACCATTTGAATCTGATCTACCTTTGGGGAGATTGTGTTGCGAATCATTGAACTATGTATTTCTGTATATATAGATATGAGCACCCTTGGGTTTGGTGGTGGGGTTCTAGAATACCCTGAACGTGAATGTTGTGAGATTAGCTCTTTTATAAGGTAAAGCTGGAATGATTTTCAATTATTTTTTTTCATAACATTGAAGATGGTTATGTTTATTAATAGAAAATGAAAATAAATTAATGTAACAAATAAAATACTAAAACTGTAGTATCAAATATCAAGAAAGAAAGAAATCAATAAAATTCAAATATTAAATTAGGAAAGTACTGATAGCCATTTAAAACTGGTTTATCATTTGAAGATTGTATAATTATATAGACGTTGAGTGAGAGAAAATGAGAGAAATCAACAATCTTATTTTGCTACCATAAAGCTATTGTTTAGCTTATTACTAAATTCTAAAATTCTTAAAATCTTTATTTTCACATTCAAATTTTTTTTAAACCTTCAGAGGTATTTGTTCTCAACTCGCGTTGTTCCTGAGTTATTATTTTTCTATTTAGGAATTTATGTGAATGCGTCGCTATTATCGAAATGATTTAGCATACTAAACTTTTTATTATAATTATAATAAAATTTGAAGTTAAATAAATTGATATCAAACAACATATGTTTATAATACAGTCTGAAAGGGAAATATTTTAAATTACATAGTTTCCATAAAAATGTTTATAATTTTAATTTATTATTTAATTTTGGTGTGTTGTGAAGGCTATTTTATTGCCTTGAGAATTTTCTTTATTCTCGAGGGACATGTATAGTGATTCTTGGTATAAATAAAAAAAGAAAAGTTAATTATTATTAGTATTGTTGTTGCTGTTTGTTAAAAAACATATTTTAAAAATTATGTATGTTCAATTTTTTTAAATATAAAGTAAAATTAATAAAATATAATGTATATTAAGAACTTCCTTATTATCATGATATTTATTGATAAACCGTACTCAAAAAAATGATAGTAAAGGGGAGAAGAAAAAATTTCATTGTATGTATTTTAAAACTCTAAACATAACGCTACATTATATAATACAATTTTTATCTGTGTAAAGAATATTAGTCAATATATTTCTTCCTTTAATAGCCAAACTATATTTATTTCTTACTTTGATTTTAAACTATTTTTGTCGTTATTACTGAATATTATCATACAGTAAAGGAATTTATTTGCATAATACAGCTCGTTAATTTCCAATTTTAATTTCAATCTCTATCCATCTTGTAGTATTTTACTGAAAAGAATTATGAATAATTACCATCTTATTTCCCAGTAATTAATGAATGTTTCATATTTAGAAAAATGGAAGAAATTTTTCATATAATAAAATTTTCAACCACAAAATAATCAGCTGAAAAAATTAAAGTACAGATGAATATTAACACAAATAATTTGTGAAATTAAAAAGTATCCACATTAAATAATTTAAAAATCATGTATTGTGAATATCGTATATTTTCTATCAAACAAAATAAATTATTTATGAAATCAATTTTTATTATGAAATACATTTGTATTATTGAATATGAATAATAATTTTTATTTTTTTAATTAGATGTGGATATATTAAATTTATTAAAGTATTCTTAAATTTGGATGAATGATATGAAAAGTTTGATATTATAAGCCAGACACCAGCTATAGTTTGAAAAATCTTATATTAAAAAAAAAAACAAATCTAATATATGTGTTTTTCTTTTTCTTCTTGAAGCATTAATAAATTATTTTCTCTTATTTATATAATAGCATAAGTTTGAGGAATACAAATATAGTTAAACTTAGACAAAAATACAATTTACACCATTGAAGTTTTATCAAGTGTCAAATTATCCTCTCAAATTTTAAAAACCTACAAATTATCCTATAAAACTACAAAAAAATTGCAAACTACTCCCTTTAGATTTGAAGAAACTATTAAAATGTTCACTGTCCAATAATTTAAACATTAAACTAATTAATAGCAAATGTATTACATATATATTATTAAGAGATTTATTTTCTCACCTTTAAGGCATAAGATTTGAATTAAATGTCTTCCTTCATCATCAAAATATGACTTTATTATTTTCATTTTGAGAATAATTGGAATCAATAAAAGGTTTAGTGCTTGCTTTATGCCTTAGTCGGAGAAGAAATAATAGCCAACTAAAATATATGGAACACATTTCTAGTTTATGGTGAAAATTAATAACCAACTAATGTGTTCATAGTTTTCTTTAAAACTTAAGAGGTAATTAATTTATAACTTCTTTAACATTTAAGTGAGTAATTTATAGGATTTTAAAGTTTAGTGAATAAGTTATCTCTTTAAGAGTGTAAAGTGCATTTTCTACTTAAATTTAAATATAAAAGTAATTTAGTAAAAAAAATGGCATATCATACTTTATATAATAAATTTGTAAAATTTCTCAAAACAAATCGATATAAATTAAATTAGTGAAATATCAGAATAGGTGTCTCTTTTTCATTCCACAGTATCATTAGTCTTATTTTGCTTTCCCTTATTTGGTGTGTGGACATTTTATCTAACCCCTTGTTTAGAACATCAGAAAAATTGGAATCTAATTCATTGGTACTCGGGGTGACACGATCAAATCTAGAACAGGATCAAATTTAAAAATCACTGGTGAGAGAATTTTACTTATAAACAACCTTTCATACTTTAATTTTACACTTTTGCATGGGTAATATACAAGTAGAACCCTAGTTATGCCTTACTGGCTATAAACAGAACAAAAGTGCACTGAAATTCACACTATTAGGATCACTTGACCCTTGATTATTCTCTGTTATTTGTATACAGTAATAACACCTTAGCCATATAGCAAATTATTCATCTCTCTGATCTCTGTTTATAGTTCTTCATGTGAAGACTGAATCAGGAAAAAATGGGATCTTGCTCACAATCTGTAATATGGATTCTGTCATTGCTAATACACTAATTGATGGTCAAAAGGAAAACATTACCTACCCTGTCAGACCCATAAACAATGTCCACAACGTTTCTTAAACCTCTTCCAACTGTTGTCAGTATCTTGTCCACTTTGTATGATCTTCCGTCTGGCTGAATACCTGAGAGCAAGTCAAAGCCATTAATTAGCCACTATCATGTTTTATAACTCTTAATATATCTGAGTCATTTGCTACATTTGATTTTGCATCAAGCAATTGTCATGAACCTTATTAAGAGTAGTTTTACTATATCCTAAACACATCTTTCGCATTAAAATGCATTAAACTCTAACTTAGGTACTCATGAGATATTTGAATAATGCGCCATATAATCCGAAACATATTTAAAGAAATTTGTATTGCACTTATTCCTGCAAATGTTATAAAAATTTTACATTTTTTTTGCTTTCTCACAAAATAAAAAATTATAACCTTTTCGTTCAAAATATAAAATTTTAAAAAATTATGTGATATAACTTTTGTTAATAAAGTTGTGACTTTTTGTATATTTTTTATTCTTAGCATTTTTGGTGCCAGTATAGTGTAATAGTTTTGTTTTTCTTTTCATGCTTTCTATTGTGTTGATTTGTTTTCTATTATGCAGTTAGGCATAATTAGTTTCTTTCTATTTTGCTATATTGTACTTCACATTTTTAGCATGTTAGCATAGCCCTCTGCCATATAAGCTTATGTAATTCATTCAAATAATGATAGAGCAATATATTCAGAATGTGTATTTTCCATTCTTAATATGGTATCAGAGCTCCATCTTTTTCCTGCTTTCTTACGGTGATGATGGCATGAGGTGGGCAAAACAATAACAATAACAAGTTCTACCTATCACACCTCCTTCTCCATTCACCAGTTCCATAGCTTCACTTGAGTCTCTTGATAACAATTGGAATCCTTATTTCCTACAGAATGGTGACCATCCAGGTCTTGCTCTTGTTTCACATCCTCTTACTAGCCCCAATTATAATACATGGAGCCATGCTATGCTCATGGACTTAAATGCCAAGAATAAGGTTGGTTTTGTGGACAGATTGATTCTGAAGCCATCACCTACAGATCCTCTTGCTAGCGCTTGGTCCCGCTGCAACAACATGGTTAAATCGTGGATTCTCAATGCCACGTCAAAGAAAATAATAGTCTATTCGGACAGTGCACAAGTTATTTGGTCTGATTAATATGATCAATTTCAACAAAGTAATGCTTCACAGATTTTCCAAATTAAATAGTAGCTTCATAGACTAGCTCAAGGATATCTTGACCTCAATAGTTATTATACACGCTTGAAAATTCTCTGGAATGAACTCAAACATTTTCAGCCTATTCCTGGTTGTACTTGTGGTAGTATGAAAGCTTGGATAGAATTCCAAGAGCAAGAATATTTGATGCAATTTTTGATGGGTCTAAATGAATCATATCATGTAATGTGAGGTCAGATCTTGATGCTTGATCCCTTACCTCTAGTAGCTAAGGCCTTTAATTTAGTTGTTCAGGAAGAATGATAATGAGCTATTGTATCTCGATCTTCAAGAGCGCTAGCTGAATCAATGGCATTTCACATGTCTGTAGCTCTTCCTTTTGTTGCTATAGTTTTAGCTTAGGGCAAGCCCAAGTGTGATCAACCATAGTGTTCTCATTGTGGATTTCTAGGGCATACAATAGATCATTATTACAAAGTCCATGGATATCCACCCAGTTATAAGCCAAAATCAAAATCTTAGTCTAATTCCTCAATGACAGCAAGCTCACTAGTAGCAAGCTCTAATCCCTCAATGGCAGCGAACTCAATATTAGCGAGCTTTAATCCCTCAATGGCAGCAAGCTCTAATTTTGCTTTTCCACAGAACACTTTAATGATCTCTTTGTCGAATAATCAGGTACAACAACTCATTGCCTACCTCGGCTCATAGCTAACTCATAATACCACTCCTGAGATTTGATCTGCTGCTGACCCTTCAATCTCGAATGTTTATGGTAATTCTTTTTCTGATCTTTCATTTTCTCACCATCTTATTCCTCCTGATGCTTGGGTGATCGACATAGGTGTTATACACCATGTCCGCTATGATTTATCTATTTTCTCACACTCCAGTTTAGTTTGCAACATTTTTACCACTTTACCCAATGGTGAAACTGTTTGTATTGATAGAATAGGATCTGTGGCATTATTTGATACTTTGATTATGCATAATGTGCTTTTTGTTCCTCAATTTGGTTTTAATCTTCTCAATGTTAGCTCTCTCACACTTAGTCACAATTTTCATGTTGATTTCATTTCTGATTCATGTGTGATTCAGGACCTCACTCAGGGCTTGATGATTGGGAAAGGTAGGAGAAAGAAGAATTTATATTTTCTAGATTCAACTTCTTCATAATGAATTACAATTTTCCAATCCTTTATCTCATTTATCTTTACATTGCAAAGTTCACCATTTAGCCAAACAAAAATGTCTGCCTTTCACTTCTCATAATAACATGGCTGCCAATATCTTTGATTTAATTCACATGGATATTTGGGGTCCTTTTCATGTTAATACAATAGCTGGTCACATGTATTTTCTCACTCTTGTTAATGATTGTTCACGAGCAACTTGGGTTTATTTACTTTAAAACAAATCAGATGTTCTTACAATATTCCCAGAATTTTTTACTTTAATTTCCAATTAATACAATGTTACAATTAAATTTGTTCGATCGGACAATGCTCTAGAATTGGCTTTTCATGATTTTTTTCAATCTAAAGGCATTATTCCTTTCCACACTTATGTTGTAAGACCCAAAAAAAATTCTACTGTCAAATGCAAACATCGGCATATACTTAATGTAGCTTGTGCTCTATTTTTTCAGTCTTATGTTCCTTTTTGTTATTGGAGGGATTGTGTCTTAATAGCAATATACTTGATTATTCTTACACCCTCACCTTTATTGTCCAACAAAAGTCCTTTTGAGTTATTACACAACAAAAAACCCTCTTATGCACATCTTCGCACTTTTGGCTATCTATGTTATGCTTCCACACTTCCTAGTCAAAACACCAAGTTCACTCCCCGAGCTTGTGCCTTTGTTTTTCTTGGTTATCTTATGGGTTATAAAGGGTATAAATTACTTGATCTTGAAAGTAACAAAATATTCATCTCTAGGCATGTT
>JANHAO010030155.1:0-10218 GCA_026873985.1 Saraca asoca | reverse complement strand
TTCCTCCATTAACAAATCCAAAATTTTCACAAATAAAACAATAAAATCACTTTAGATAAAATAACAAAAATAACTAATAATAAAGATTGATTTATAAAAATCACTCTTATACTTCAATAATTTAACTCTAGAAGCCATCAAGATAACTTTATTTTCATAGAGTTATCACTAACCCACCTCTGAAAGGTAAGGATGGGTATAATTCCATGGAAATCACTACTGATTTAATTACCGCCATAATAGAAAGTCTTTTAAGAGTGTACGTTTGTTGAGAACTTGTTGGTAGCTTGTTGAATGAATATTTTAATCGACATGAGCCATGTTTGTGCAGTACCTCTATACATTATAAAACATATTTAAATATCAACTATTTTTTCATCATCTATGAGTTAATGATGCCCCTATCAACCAATTGGGTTTAAGTAAATGTGAGTAAGAAATATTGAAACAAGTGTGAGCTGAAGTGAATAATAGAAATAGATTGAAGGCTAGTGATATCAATATGGGATTAATATTCAAACCAGTCACAATCTAGAATCTAGGTCATGACAATAATGTTTGAAGTTGTTAAAAGTGATATTATGTTGAGTAATTGTAGATTTTGGTTCACTAGTTATTTCTGCAAAAATGTAAATAACAGTAGGTCCTTGTAAAAATATAACTAGCACTAAGTTTTTGTAATAATATAGCTAGCAACAAGTTTCAGTAAAAATATAGCTAGTAACAAACTTTTTTTAGAGCAAACCAACGTCTTTAGAGGTTGAGAAAGGATGTTGATATTATATAAAAATCAATGTTTTTGGTGGACAAAAGAACATCATTTTTTATAAAAAAAAATTGACATGTAATTTTTTTTTTAAAAAAAAAGATACCAATTGTATACTAAAAACCAATGTCATTGTTTATTTTACATGTTGGTTGAAAAGCTCACATAAATTATTCTAACTTACAATGTGACTCAAATGAATGTCAATCTTTAATCAACGTGATATGTATAAAATTACCAATGTGTAAGTATGTTTTTGTAGTGGTGATGTTTTTATCTTAATTTTTAAACATTAATTATAATTTAAATTGGATCATGTGATTCAGTTTTATAAACTCAATTTATACTAACTTGGCTCAAAACTCATAACGTCAAAAATTCCAATAGCATTTTAAGTTTGGTGAACATTCTTTATACGATTGTTTTCCCTAAGAAAGGAAGTAGAGGCTAACTTAATCTTTTCTGTGCATTGGCTATAAAATGCCCATTTAGCATTTCTAAGAGTTAAGCTATGCAAGAAATTTGAATAATATACCAAAGGTTTTAAGGTCAAATCTCATTGTCATTAATTTATAAAAAACAAAAAAAACATTTTTAAGAGTTGTTCACTTTGTCACCCTTTGCTTTTGAATTGATGATCTTGAACTTTCTAAATAAAATAATGGCCAGATAGCATTTCCATTGCGTCACAAGTTGGTCATATGTACTAGTTCAGTAGGCAAATGTATTCTATTTGACATGAAAATTGGTGGATAAATCAAACATAATATGGATGTCTTCTATCATGAAATTAGAGGCAATCCAACTTGTGTACCATTTTTTTTATTTTCCCCATTTTGCAACTATTTATGTAATTTCAACTAAGCTAACTTGTCCAATATGAGTATATAAGCACACAGTTGTGATCCTTGGATTTTTAGCTTTCATTTGATGGAAAATAAGGTGCAAATCCCTTCCTGAGTTAAGAGAAAAAGCCTTATGTTAACTCATAAAAAGTCTGTCTAGTCTTGCAATTAGGCCTTTAGCTCAAAATCCTCTTTAGGGGGGAGTACCTAGTGACCCATGGTGGGGAGTTATTGCATTAGTCTAGGGGTTAGACTATGTGGCCTAGTACCTCCCCTACACACTCCAAGCTATATGATGAAACTTTAAATGAATCAAAGAAATAGCCCATCTTCAATTTGTGTTGTCCTATATTTTATCTAGTTTCGCCTGTATTTTCCCATATTGCATGTGCTACATTCTTGAGTGCCTTGTTGTACTTGTTTTGGTTTGCTTTATGCTATGCTATGTGTTATCTTTATTGTTATGTGTGAATGGATTGTTTGCCTTGATTGTTTATCTTCTACTGTGCTTTTTAATGCTTTGTGGCCTGATATTTTGTCCCTAGGTGTAATGGGACTAACCATTAATTAGCTTATTTTTAGGTGGTAGATAGCAAGTGCCACATAGTTTAGCTCATGAACTTGCTAACCCATGATAGTTAGTATCAGATCAAGGTTTCAAACCCGCCTTAATTTTACTTTGATTTGCTACTAAGATTAAAGACACTACAATCATGTTGCATGTTACACATATTATCGAGCCCAAGAGCGGGTTAGGACAAATGGAAAAGTTGTACAAAGTTATCAAAGACATGTAATACAACAATATCCCTGAGCTTGTTGATAGGGCTCAAGAGTGGAAATTGATTATTAGTCAGGTAGTCGCAATAGAATCTTATCTGAGATTGGATAGAGAATCCTTGAGTGCCAATGCTGATGGCAACTTAGGGGACACTGTTTGAAATCTAAGGGTTGAGCTAGCAGATGTGAAGGCCTAATTGAGAGTTCTCACATGAGCTATTAGGAACCAAGGCCCCAACCATAGAGCACCAGAATATGGGCATATGAAAGTGCCCAAGCTTCACTCTTATAGTGGTGTACGAGACACCAAGCAATTGGAGAATTTTCTTTTTTGATATGGAACAATATTCCCAGGTGATAAGGCCAGATTTTGAAGAGGCTATGGTGACAACAACAACCATATACTTTATTGGTGATGCTAAGCTTTAATAAAGGATAAAATATGGAGATATCCTGGTAGGTCAGTGCACCATAAACTCTTAGGAGGATCTAAAAAAAAGAGTTAAAGTCACAATTTTTTTAAGAGAATGTGGAGTATATAGGCAGATGCCAGCTTCGAGATTTGAAATAGACTAGTGCTATTCAGGAATATGTGAAAAAGTTTCCAACATTGATGTTAGACATTTGAGACCTGTCCGAGAAAGACAAGATGTTCAACTTTCTTGAAGGCCTAAAACCTTGGGCAAGGATTGAACTCTAGAGATAACAAGTATAGGAATTACCTACTGCCTTGGTTACCATAAAGTGCTAGACTAACTACCATGTTAATAACTTTAGCAAGAAGCTTTAGGGAAATAGTCGATCTTCTTCTAGTGGAAACGAGGGATAGTCAAACAAGTCCAGCAAGGCCAAAAGTGAGGGAGGGGATAATAGGAAGGGAGAATCTAACAACACGAGCTTAGCATCATTCAATAATGCTGTTAACACTAGGGAAAAAAGACCTCTAGCATGCTTCTTATGCAACGGCCCACATAGAGTGGTAAAATACCCTCAAAGAGTAGTCGTCAATGTTATGCAAGTCATCAAAAATGATAACATGGAAGACAATAAGGACTGTGATAATGAAGGGGAAGATCCTCCAAGAATGGGAGCACTGCAGTTCCTTGGTGCACTAAAAAAGTAGGCTAAGAGTGCTAAAAAGACGCCAAATAGGAGACTTATGTATGTAAAGGGACAAATAGCCGAAAAGGCCATGATGAGTATAATGGTAGACATTTATGCCACTCATAATTTCATCTTAGAGGGAGAAGTCAAAAGGCTAGGCTTAAAGTTAGAAAAGGACTCACGTCACATGATAGTTATGAATTCTAAAGCCTTCACCACTGTGAGAGTGGCAAAACAAGTGTTAGTGAAGCTTGGCTTGTGCCAAGGAAGACTAAACTTCATGGTTGTCCAAATGGATTATATTGATGTGGTGTTGGGGATGGAATTCCTCTAGGCACACCAAGTCATGCTTGTTTTGGCAACTAACTGTCTCCTAATCATGGGTGAAAGCCCTACCACTATGCCAGTGTAGACCAAACAACCTGAAGAAACTAGGCTCTTATCTACTTTATAATTCAAAAGATGCGTAAAGAGGTAAGAATCTTCATTCATAGCAATCATGGCAGGAAAAGAGTATGGAAGGAGGAAGTTGTGCCTCGAGAGGTCCAAAATATGCTGAAGACATTTGAAGATATAATGCTAGACCAACTACCTCTGAGACTTCCACCACAAAGAGCTGTTTATCACCAAATTGAATTATTACTTGGTGTAAAACTGCCTATGAAAGGACCTTACCAAATGGCACCACCAAAGCTGGCTGAACTTCAAAAGCAATTGAATGAACTCTTCGATGCAAGTTTCATTTGACCATCAGAAACACTATTTAGGGCTCTAGTGTTATTCTAGAAAAAAAAGGCAAAATCTTCAACTATGTGTAGACTATCAGGCCCTAAATAAGGTCATAATGTGGAATAAGTAACTGTCCCTCTATTCAAGACCTCTTTGATCAATTGAGCACTACCCACTACTTCATAAAGTTGGACTTGAAGTCAAAGTACTATCAAGTTAGGGTGGTAGACGAAGACATGGCAAAGACAACATATGTCACTTATTATGGTGTCTTTGAGTTTATGATTATGCCATTTAGGTTGACAAATGCTTCTACTACATTTTGCACCTTTATAAACTAGTTTTTTCATTACTATCTAGATAAATTTGTTGTTATTTATCTAGATGATATTATTGTTTTTAGTTCCACACTGGAGGACCACCTGACACACTTGAGGCTAGTGTTTGAGAGATTAAGGTAACATTAGCTATATATGAAGCGGGAGAAGTGCTCATTCGCTCAGAAACACATCAAGTTCCTTGGGTATATTATTGAATGTGGTGGCATCCATATGAATCAGGAAAAAGTGAGAGCCATTCAAGAATATGAAGCTCCAATGAGGGTAACTGAGTTAAAATCCTTCTTGGGGCTTGCCAACTACTATCATAGATTCATGGAAGGATACTCTAGGAGAATAACCCTAATAATTGACCTTTTGAAGAAAATGGTGGTTCAGCAATGGAATGAGGTGTGCCAAATTGCATTTGAGGATTTAAAGTGAGCTATAATTGGAACCCTATGCTCACCTTACTAAATATCACAAAGCCTTTTGAAGTTTAGACTGATGTTTTCAATTTTGCATTGGGTGGAGTCTTGCTTCAAGAAGGACATCTTGTTGCCTATGAAAGCCATAAATCAGAAGCTAAGTGGAGATACACAGCACAAGAGAAGGAAATGCTAGTAATAGCTCATTGCCTACGATTGTGGAGACATTACTTGCTTAGGTCAAAGTTTATGGTAAAGACTGATAACACGATAGTCAGTCAATTTTTCACCTAACCAAAGTTAACCCTAAAGCAAAAGTTCTTGGCAAAATTTGACTTTAAGTTCAAGCACAAGGCAGGGCAAATCAACTAGGTTGTAGATGCCTTTAGCCATAAGGCTGAGCTTATGGCAATGACTTTAATGGCATGCACAACTCATAGTTATGTTAATACTAATATGTAGAAGTGCATCAGAGAAAATCTCGCCAAAGATTTGGTGGTTCAAACCATCATGAACCTTGCCAAATAAGGCAAAACTTGTCAGTTTTAGGTGGAGGATAATTTACTATGGACAAAAGGGAGAAGGCTCTTTATCCCCAAAGCTAGTGACTTGAGGAAGGTACTTCTAAAAGAATGTCATGATACCTTATAGGCAGGCCATTCGGGTTGAAAGAGAACTTATGCCTTACTAAAGCAAGGTTACTATTGGCCATAGATACATGATGATACAATTGATTACACCAAAATTTGTCTCATTTGTTAACAAGACAAGGTCATTAGAGATAAGATTGTGGGACTTTTGGAGCCATTACAAGTACCTAGTAGACCACAAGAGAGTATTTCACTGGACTTTATTTCTAGCCTTCCCACTATCCTAGTGGTGGTAAATTATTTTTTGAAGTATGGAACTTTCATCCTGGCTTCAAAGTATTGCATGGCAGAGGAGACAGCTTGATTGTTTTTCAAGTTTGTGGTTAAGTACTAGGGTGCTCTCTAGAATATTGCAAGTGATCGAGATAGTAGATTCACTAGGACTTTTTGGTCTAAATTTTTTAACCTTTTTGGATCACAACTCAACATCTTGTCTAGCTATCATCCTCAAATTGATAGCTAAATGAGAGATTTAATGACCTTTTGGAGGAATACTTGAGGTGCTTTGTAAGTGCTAATCAAACGAATTAGCTACAACTACTCAATGTTGCATAATTTTACTTTAACACTCAGAAGAGTTCTGCTACTAACAAAAGTCCATTCGAGTTTGCAATAGGTCAACAATCACTCTCACCCCATACAGTGTCCAAGCTTTACAAGGGGTCAATCCAAAAGCACACCACTTCACTAGAGATTGGAAGTTGAATATAGAAGTTGCCTGAACTTACTTAGAGAAAGCATCGAAAAGAATAAAAAAATGGGCAGACAAGGGGCGTCAAGGTTTGGAATTCAAAGTGGGAGATCTTGTACTAATAAGGCTTATGCCAAAGCAACTAAAGAGCCTCAAAACCAAAGACAAGAGATTGATTCAAAAGTATGAGGGGCCAATTCCTGTCATTACCAATGTTAGGAAAGTAGCTTACAAGATTGCTCCATCAAAGTGGCTGAAGATACACCTTATTATTCATGTTAGTAACCTAAAGCCATATCATCTAGACTCTATAAATTCAACTTGCAACTAGCCCACTAGGCCAAAAGTCAATCTCAGCAAGTCGAAGCAAAAAATAGTATAGGAGATTCTAGCAAAGCTTGTGGTGATTGTAAGAAGGAGCCCAAGAAGAGAATTCTTAGTGAAGTGGAACAATTTAGGAGATAAGGAGACCAGTTGGGAGAATGTGGAAAACTTAGCAAATTTCAAGGAGCATATTCAAGCCTTTCAAGTAGTAGAGTCTACGAGGACGTCGACCAACTGAGTAGGGAAAAATGTCATAAGTTGGCCTTGTACACTAGTTTAATAGGCAAACATACTCTGTTTGACATGAAACTTGGTGGATAAATCAAGCATAGTATGGAGGTCTTCTAGTGCGAATTTGGAGGTAATTCAACTTGGTACTATTTTTCCAATTTTTTCCCCGTTTTAGGGCTATTTGTATAATTTCAATCAAGGTAACTTGTCAAGTGTGAGTAGATAAGTATATGATTGTGATCCTTGGATTTTTCAACTTTTTGTTAATTAAAATAATGTGTAAATCCCTTCTCAAGCTGAGAGAAAAGGCCTTATGTCAATTCATAAAAAGTATGTCAAAATACTCTTTAGGAAAGAGTGTCAGCGACCTATGGTGGGGAGTTGTGGCACTAGTTCAAGAGTCAGAGTGTGTGGCTTGGTGCCTTCTCTATACACTTTAAGCTATGTAATAAGGCTTAAAATGAATCAAAGAAGTAGCCCCTCTTTAATTTGCATTGACCTATATTTTATCCAATTTTGCCTGTATTTTCCCAAATTGCATGTGTTGCATTCTTGGGTGCCTTGTTGTGCTTGTTTTAGCTTGCTTTGTGCTATGTGATATGTTATCTTTGTTCCTACATGTGAATTGACTGTGTGCCTTAATTGTTTATCTTCTGCTGCACTCTTTAATGCTTTATGGCTCAATATTTTGTCCCTTAATGTAATGGGACTAGCCATTGACTAGTTTGCTTTCAAGTGATAGATAGCAAGTGCTGCACGGTCTAGTATGTGAACTTACCAGCCCGTGACACATTGTTATGCTCTTCTTTATATGATTGTTTTGAATAGATTTTCACTTTAAACTCATAGTATTCATTTTTTATTCGAATAAAATTTCAATAATTATTAACCATATAGAGAGCTTAAAATTAGTTTTGTTATACCTAGTTATTTAGGATATATTGACAAACACCCTAAACAATTATATCAAAATAATTTCCTAATCCCCTTAATATTAAATTTATTTATTTGGGTTTCAAACCAACAATGATATTTTACAAGTAGTTAATATAAAAAAAATTGAAAAGTGGATATAGTTACTTCAATGATAAGACGAAAAAGAATCATCAAATTCTTTTGAAAATTCATATATAGTTATCAAGTGGATGCATATATTTTAAAATTTTTGAAACAAGTACTTATAATTTTATTCCTTTTTAATTGGAACCATTTTTAGATAGGCTTTTAATTTTGTATTCTTTTAGCATCTCACAATGTCTTGCTCATTCACTTCAAAAAACAATGATATATTTATTATTTTTTATATATAACTATGTATTTCATATTTAACAAATTATAATTTAGGGTTGATGTTGACGATAAAATTTGATAGGCCCAAATCCAGTCAACCAGAACAATTCTTGAAACCCCCAAACTGTGTTTCAATTGTGTAAACAAGATGCAAATGCAAGCAAAGAAAGAAAAGGAAGAAGGGGGGAAGACATTGAGAGTTTTAATGTGGTTTGGCTAAAATCTTTTTGTTTGGATTCCTACGTCCACAATTAATTTCATTTATCAGTTGAAAATTTGGCAGAGTTACAGTATCTATCCAAAGTCTCTCTTTTGTATCTATTCCTCCCCCTTTTATAGATGCTAAGAGGTTACAAATGTAATTTAATGGATTGTAAATCTGTTACATCAAGTAATAAATGTGTTGATAATTTAGACTTCTATAAGTCAGCTTCTGTAGATTATAGGTCAACTTTTACAGACTAATTTCTATGAGTGGGCCCTGCAAGTTGGTGTTTATAGGTTAGCAACTTGCTTTAGATTAATGTTTGACCACAGCGAGTCTTTAGCTGGGCAATGTGCTCTATCTTGCGAGATAGGGCTCCTGTCTTGGGGTCACTGTCGACCTTTAACCAATGATGTTGAGCTTGCACTAGGTAAGCATGTGCCTTGCTTCAACAATCTTGGGGTCGTATTTAGGTGAGCTCATGATGTGCTCTCGTGACCTCAAGCTCGGATCTTTATCAGTTGGGCTCGACTGTTGGGCTTTTACCAGCCCATTTGCCTGGTCTGAAAAACACCCATGACAGTAGCCCCTAGCTCATAGTGCACTTTACAAACTAAAAGCTGAACTTTGGTGAGTTCTGATAACTCTATCAAAATAGAGTTATCTTGATAATTTCTAGACTTAAATTGTTGAAGTTTGAGAGTGATTTTTGTAAATCAACCTTTATTATTAGTGATTTTTGTTATTTTTTCTAAAGTGGTTTTATGATTTTATTTGTGAAAATTTTGGATTTGTTAATGGGAGAACTGAATTAATTTGACGCTATTTGTTTGCTGATGTTTAAGGCTTAATTGTGACTTGAAAAAGTCAGAAAAAGTCAAAGAAAAATGCTAGAAGTTGAAGAGAAAGTCAACTATTATAGCAACCAAATTTTTACTGCTGTAGTTTCACCTTCTTTTACTAGGGACCAGCCTTATTTTTTAAGGATTAAAATGCTTATTAGAGGACAGCAATTGTGGGTAAGTCAGCAACATACTTAGCCCATTTTTTGTGCCCAAAAATGTCACCCCAATGGAGGCAGCAAGGGAACAAGTCAGCAGAGGAATTTTGGACATATTCAACCCATTTTTTATGCTCTAAACCCTGGACTAGCAGAGAGAACATGTAGGGCTGAATGTTCTATCATTTTGCTGCTAAAAATTGAGAGGAAAAGCAAATTTGGAATGAAGGGCTGAATAAGCAAAAATCCAATTAAACTAGCAGCTACATTGCATGTGAAAGCAGAAGACATTCTGCTTATTTCTATGCTAAAAATTGAACAACAGAGGAGAAGCTGAGCTGGAGGAGAGCTGAATGATTTTTGCCCATTTTTGGTGTTAAAGTGGATGTGAGGGCTGCATCAGTAAAACCAGAAAAAGAATAAAAAAGGAGCAACAGCCAGCAAGTGATATTCATTCATTCTCTGCCATTTTTGGATGCTGAGAAACCTAGAGGAGAAGGGAGCAAACATCTGGACAGCGGCCATAAACCAAAGATAGCAAGAATATTCTATAGAGAGCAGAGGAAGGAGCAGAGAATAGCAGATTTGCCATTATTCCTTCCCTTTCTTCCTTTTATCTTGTTATTTCTAATTTTGGTGAACAATGAATGATATGTATTTAAGAGCTATTACAGAAATGAACATGAGCTAAATTTGTTCTAGTTAAGATTGTTAATGAACTTTAATATTGCAATGAATTCCTAGCCTATTATTTGTTTGCTGAGTAAATCTTCCTCTTTTCATTCAAGTGTGCTAAATTCCATTCTCATTGTTGACTGGCCATTAATGATGGGATATAGAGATAACTTTAGGTCTAGA
>JANHAO010030154.1:0-10217 GCA_026873985.1 Saraca asoca | reverse complement strand
TTGTGCCTCCCTTATTTATAGTAAGGGTGGAGGTTACAAACGTAATTCTATCAGACCAACAAAATGATCATCTTCACCGTCTCCTACATTTAATGCTGGCTGCCGGTGCAATTAACGCTGGACAAACCACTGTCAATTTTCCGAGGAGTTGATGTGTAGTGTTTGGGACCTGAGCTGTCAACTTTCTTGTTGTGTGTCAGGCAGCTAACTAGACTTAAGCTTGTCTTCTGGAAGAGGTGGGTCGCGGTTCTGTGGATGCTGTCCAGGCTTTCGTGGAGTTGTTTCTTGACTTGGGCTATTGTGGTGACGGCGTCTTCTCTTTCTCATGTCATAGCGACCGTGGTATCCTTCTGGTTTCAGGACTTGAATTTCCTATGGTCCTTGTTTGGGTTGCTAATGTGGGCGCTATCCCGCCTAGGCACTGTCTCGTGCGGACGCTATTCTGCATGTTTAATAACACCTACAACATCACCAAATAAGAATGCAATTAAGAAACTTAAAGAAGTTTATAGAAGTGACAACTGCAAAATTGAAACAACAAGTAACACAGACTAGTAACAAGCGATGTTTAAGGAAGGAAAAGAGATATAAGCAAGATGAGAAGATAAAACATAAAAAATAGGTGAAAAAGAAATAAAGGAATAGTTTTTAAGAGACTATATGCATACTTGAGGAAGATGATTGTCAACAAAAGTCACTATTTAAAGATATTACATAAGGAAAGCAGAGATTTTCTTTTGGGAAACATAGAAGTATTAGGAATATCATGCAAACTAGCAAATCCTAAAATAAAAGGAGCGATTAAAACTATGTAATGGATGAGGATTATCTCACAACGAACACAGAGTTAATCTTTTCAAATGCTTAGGGAATAAGCAATAGGCATGAAGTAAGGATAGATAAATCCTAAATCTTAAACCCTAAGAATACTTAAATTTAAATACAATATGTAGACAGGTTCTTGCTTATCGATCAATCATAAATGGTCACATGGTCACTTGCTTGGGCTTGTTAGGTGAATGACCTTGAATGCATTTGAAATGCTCAGATAAGCCTCATTAGATCACTAAAAAGGGCTAATAATGAAAGTAGAACCAACAACCCAATAGATGATTGCGGCCCAGTGTTAGCTAAGGGCTCCAACTGAATAAAAGACCCTTTTACCTCTCTGGTTATCTATACATAGAACGATATGAGTTTAGTTTATTATTATTGAATATTTTATTCTCTCATTTGAGTTCTCTCTAACTTTAGCATCAGAAAGGCTTTGGTTGTTTCCACTACTTAAGCTTATGTGTAGGTCACTTTTAGCCACAACATATAACTACCAAAGATTAGAGCATTCATTAGACCATACATGGTTGTGATCATCTTGGAGTTATCAGAACCATCAAACTACAAAAGGGATGATTTTTGATGTTATAAGCTTTTATTATTTAACAATTGTCATCTAAGATAACAATTTGCATAAGTATTTGTGATCCAAACTTCTTTTGAAATAAAACATAATGTAACATCGTTTGGATGCAACCACACTCTAAATATCAATCTTCTCGAGTCCTTTTTTTTTAGCTATGCATTTTGTTCTGATTACAATATCCTCTATTCTTGTCTAAATACTGGTAGCTCTACAAGATTAAAGTATCCGAGTTCTTTGTGAGCATGTTCAACAATTTAGCTTCCAACAAGAGACCTGACCAACACAAATGGTCTGTTTGTATTTCTAAAATATGAGATTCATATTCATGCCAGTTATCTAATGATAGTGCAAAGTGTTTCTACCAAGAAAGAGCCCATGGTCACCTTGACAATAGAGTAATTTTTTATTCCTTTATAGGCAGTTTTTTTATGAAAAACTAAAGTCTTGGATTTTGATCACAAGAAAATTAGAAATTTAATTTAAATTAATTTTCTCTTATTTGCAAAAGAAAAAAAACTAGAAGATTGGTGCTCATGGTTATAATAAGTTAAACATTTTCTACTTTAATGAATTTTTCTAAAAATTTGAAACCCAACAAATAATTTTTTTTTTAAGCTTCTACTCATTCAGTTATTGCAAAATATAAATGTTATAAAGTCCTTTAGTGAACTTTCTACTGAAAATCTAATCATCTTAAGCTTCAAGTAGTACTAATACATGACATTGCTTTCTCATTCTTTTTAATTCATTAGTCATTGTAGCTGTTAAAGTTGTAGTGATGATCATCTTAGCTTGGTTCTTTAGAAAAAGATATCCTTTGCTACATCTCATTTCCTATGGAGGAAGGGAAAATCCAACCAATCAAATAATTGAGACTTTTTTGAAGGAACATGGACACCTTCTGACTTGATGGTATAGTTATTCTGAGGTAAAGGAAGCAACCAAATCTTTCATAAACAAATTGGGACGAGGATATGAGAGTGTGTACAAAGGGAAGTTAAAAGATAGACCCCAAGTTGCCATAAAGATTTTAAGTGAATTGAAAGGTGATGGTGAAGAATTCATCAATGAAGTTGTAAGTATTAGCAGGACTTCTCACATCAACATTATCAATCTTTCGGGATTTTGCTTTCAAGGATGTAAAAGGGATCTTATTCACGAGTTTATGCCCAATGGATTGCTTGAGAAGTTCATATATGAAGAGAATGTTAATAATGCATAAAGGTTGCAATACAAAAATTGTGCATATGGACATAAAACCATATAATATCCTACTTGACAAGGATTTCTCACCAAACATTTTGGATTTTAGACTTGCTAAAATGTGTCTAAGACAAGATTGTTAACCTTAAGGTTCTACATGATCAATTTTGATGATGACAAATGACAAATTATATAGTATATATGTTTCAAGAACAATGTATGCTCTTGTGCTAAAGTATTATATCTTATACAAGTTTAATAGCCATGCTATGCTATGGTTGAGAAATTTATGATATGATGATAATCCATGTTCCTGTAATAAACTGTTATATTTTTTATATATTAATAATGCATATCCATATCATTATGTACTAGATTGGACTAACTATATGGCTACAAAGTTTTATGTAGTCCAAAGGAAGAAGAATAAGCACTAGAATCAACAAATAGAAAATCTTGTCATACTCAACTTAAGAAGGAATAATGAAGAACATGCAAGAAAGGAAAGATGCATCAAGTATTAAAGAATAGGAAGATTGAATTTTTGGAAGTTTGAAAGCATCAACAAAGCTGAAGGACTTTATTGGGTATAATTCTTCCTTTTAGGCTTAAATTTTCTTGCAAAATAGAATTTTTCATGAGAAAGAGCTCAAACATGTATTCAAAATCTTAGTTTGATCAAAATATTTTAAAAAGATAGCCCACAATTATGTTTTTGAAAGACATCCTTGGTGACACTTCAGAAATAAATGAGATATGAGTTTTGCTCATTTTGGTTTTGATGTTTGGTCCCTATTGCACCCTATCACACAAAATTGTTATTATTTGATTGCGAAATTTATTTCACATGAAAATAAACTTAGATTTTTCCATAGACAAGTCATTTTCTTAAAATGATTACGATATGAAAGAGTGATGACCCTTTCAAATTGAGTATAACAATCACTTTTTCAAAACAAATTCTTTCTAACCATGGCTCGTTGTTTTTACAATATCTAACAAAACACTTATGATATGAACATGAAACTAATGCCATTTCAAAGCAAACTCAAATAGCTTACCAAAAGTAGGCTAGTTACTTAAAATGGGCTTGAAATGAAAAAGTTATAACCTTTTAAAATTGAGTCTACAATCCTATTTTCAAGAATTAATTCCTATAAGATAGAAAATTGGCATTTCAACTGGAATCAATTCCTAACTCTAAAATCCATGAGAATCAATTCTAGAATCAATTCCTCTATTCTTATTTGAGTTATAATGCTAGTCTTCATCAAAAACTGCTCCAAATAGCTATAAAAGATTTGTGGGCTTCTTATATAAGCTAAGCATAATCAAACTCAACATATAGAAAACCCGAGCTTCATCATTTATCATCTATTACTCTTTCTTTAATTGAAATCAAGATTTAAGCTCTTCATTATAAAATTCTTCTATTCTAGGTGCTTAATTGTTTTATCTACTTTTTGAGAGAGTTTTTGTGAGTTATTCATCATCTAAATCTTCTTGTGAGTGGTAAAGGGTGAGGTATCCCTTTGGAAAACACTTTAAGGGTGACTAGTCCCTTATAAATTGTTTGAAAGAGTGAAGTATCCCTTGTAAAAAGAGAATTTGCTTAAGGAGGAATAAAGAGATTGTAAGGCTTCTTCAAGTGCTAGTTGAAACTTGAAGGGATAGTGAAGAATTAGTTCAAACTTGCAGAGTTTAAAAATTAGATGTATACAGTTGAGTTGATCTTCAAGGGGGAACCACTATAAATGTAGAGTTCAATTCCTGTTTCCTTACTCTCTTAATATTTTAGTAATTTATATTGTGTTGATTATCTTGTTCTTATTGATATTGATTAATGTTGATGGTGGAATATGGTTTTGCCAAATTCTAGTCAATTGAGATAAGTTCTTGAACCCCAAATTGCTTTTTGATCGATAAAATGAAAGAAGAAGATGGTGAAGAAAAAGAGCAACAATGGCAGATAATGTTTTTAACGTGGTTCAGCCAAAACCAAGTAGTACTGGTCCCTATGTCCACTGTAGCTTTCTATTGATTTAGAGAAATTTCTACAAAGTTTCAGTATATCTACTTAGAGTTACTTACAGTGGTCTCCTCCCTCCTATTTATAGAAGATGAGAGGTTACAATTGTAATTCTACAAGTTATAAAAATATTACATTAACATTAAATGTACAAGATAGTATAAACCACTGCAAATAAACTTTTATAGGTTACTTTCTACGAGAGGGTCTCATGTGTCTGCTGATTCTGATGAGCTGATGTGAGCTTATCTGATGCTTCACTTTATTGAGCTTCTATCTAGGTGATGTGCCTTATCTTGCGAGCTATTTCTAGCTTGGAATTGCTACTGGCTTTTGAACTACAAGGTCAGGTTCGCATATGGCAAGGTGAGCTCAAGTGTGCAAGCTAAGATTTAACGAGCTGGGACTTAGCATCCTAAGTCTTAGTGAGTTGAATTCCTTTGTCTCGAGCTTCACATCTGTGAAGCTTCTATGGATCTGCTTTGCAAGATCGAATTTTACCCATAACATAAGCCCTCCAACTCTTAGTTCACTTCACAGACCAAGAGTTAAAATTTACTGGGAGCCTCCATTCACAGAATACCATGCAGTTGAGTCCTTGTCAAGTTTATCATTTCATTTATTCTAGGCTATACCTTCTACAGTACATGCCTGATAACTATTGATGAGTTAGCCTCACTCCTTTCTGAGGCAATTTATGAGAGTGGTTGGGGGTTCATCTAGACCCTTCAGTGAGATCAAACTGATCCTATTTAAGATAGAAGAAATCTCCTTTCCTTCTTTATCGAACAATTTGATGGATATCTCAAATAAGCCTCCCTTACTTTTGGCATTCTGCCTTTTTGATAAGGCATGCATGGTATGCTGCATAAGAAGCTTTTCAAGTGATTCTTCCCTAAGAATGTGGGGAGATCTTGTATAAATCTCAAATTATTTCTTCACAGTTCTGCCATGGGGCTGAACCTTTCCAGCTACTTCGACCTTCTTTCTTTGAATCTTCTAAACTGGGTAGAGAGTTGGAAAGGAGTTTTGAACCAATGAGGGTGGCAAGGGAAAAGTTGAAATCAAGCATGCTTGTCGGCCCTTTCTGCTGACTGGGGCTCTTCTTTGGAGCACCAATCTTTCTTCCAAAATGTATAGTTATAGGCTTTTTGGACTTGTATTTTGCCCCTTTCTGATGCAAATGTTCCTCGTTGAGTGAGTCATTTAATGAATAAATTTTGTTTCTATGTTTCTTGTGTGATGTATTTGAATATTCTACACTTCACAGATTCTGTAACATCAAATTCAAGTCATAATAACATGAAATATTTAAGTGACAAATTGGTCTTACTTTTCTATAAACAATAAATCCGGGCAATAAAGTGCCTTAATTAGTGATGAATAACATATACGTTGCATGAAAGTTGTGCCTAACAGAGAATATGGATTGCTAATCTTGTAGCCAAATAAAAGGGTGAGCGATCTCACGCTCAAGCCAATCTTGTGGCTAGGGCAATCTTGTGCCCAACTAAGAAAGTTAGCCAATCTCGTGGCCGGGCCAATCTTGTGCCCAAATGAGAAAGTTGGCTAATCTCATGGCTAGGACAATCTTGTGCCTAAATAAGAAAGTTGGCTCATCTCATGGCCAGGGCGATCTTGTGCCCAAATGAGAAAGTTGGCCGATCTGATGGTCGGTTGGCCGATCTCATGGTCGGGGCAATCTTATGCCCAAATAAGAAATTTAACCAATCTTGTGGCCGAGGCAATCTTGTGCCTAAATAAGAAAAGTGGCCTATCTCGTGGCAGAGGTGGTCTTATGCCCAAATAAGAAAGTTGGCCGATCTCATGGCCGAGATGATCTTGTGCCCAAATAAGAAAGTTGTTGCCACTTGTGCAATCCCCTAATAGAAAGATTTATTTGGAGATTAGTATAGAAATTCAAAACACTAATATAAATTTCAAATTTTCACCCCAAAATTCAGTAAATAGTCCTTATTATGGGAGACTATTCCCATTCAAGATCCTGTTGAGATTGCTCAGGTTGTTGCCTAGAAGGCTGCACCATGTAGTCTTGCAAATGACCTCTTTTGATAAGGTCCTCAATGGCATCCCTCAATGCCCAACACTTCGAGATGGTATGCTCGAACTCATTATGATAGGCACAAAATTTGCCCTGATTGCTTCTAGACTTATCAAGGGGGTTTTAGGGGTTAAGGCTTTATGAAGTCTTGATTGTCCCTTTCTATTGCAAAGATCTTGTCCTAAGCCTCCATCAGGATGCTATAGCTATCATGGCGACCTAGATGTGGGGATCACTCACCTCTACTCCTTTTAGCTAGCAGAAAATCAAAACTACCATTTTCATCTCCATGATTGTTCCTTTTCGTATTCTGACTAAAGCTACTTATCTCGGGCCTTTACGAACTAAAAATCTCCTTCCACCTAATTTATTTTGCAACCTACTCATAAAATTCACTTAGGTCACTAACTAGGGACTTATACAGGCTTTTAAATAGGTTTCCATCCCTATAAAGCCCTACTAAGACTATAGTTAAAATGGCTTTGTCTGAGGGTTTTTCCACATTATTCACCTCATGCTTAAATTAGGTGATGTAATCTTTCAACGGGTCATGCTTACATTGAAAGATTGTAGCAAGATGATAGGGAAGCATGAGCTGCCTCCTGAGTGCTCTATATTGGATAAGAAATTTTTCCTGGCAATCCTCCTAGCTGTTGATGCGGTGAGCTGAGAGGTCCCTAAACCACGTTTAAGGGATGTCCCCTAGTGTAGCAAGGAAGACTCGGCACTTGATTAGGGGATTACTTGTTTGGAGATCCATCTAGACGTTGAACATGTCCAGGTGGTCACATGGGTCACTATCCCCATTAGATAGCATAATAGCAGAAATTCTGAGTTTGTGAGGAAGAGGTTTCATCTCAACCTCTTTAGAAAAAGGAGTCCATTAAGGGTCTTTGGTTGTCCTGAGTTCAAAGATGTTCCTCCTACTGCTTTACCCTCTAAAGCAATTCTTCCACCTACCGATTCAAGACCCCCCCACTTTTGGCTAGAAACTTGGTGGCTCCTTACGTTTTCCTGATCAGGCGAGCAATGACTTAAAGTCTGCTCTTGGTGGGCTCTAATTGAACATCCAACTTGTTGTTGTTGGCACTTGTTTCTAGCTACAACAACTTCAACTTGTCTTTGTGCACCCTGAGCTTGAACTTGTGCCAATGCCGTTACTAGTCAGTTCTCTCATCATATTTTCCAGCCTTTACTAATGTTGATGCCATGCTCGAGTTCCATTGATGCCATTTACAACAGTGACAGATTGGTGAGTATCTGGCGGGAGTGAGCTGGTTGCAGCACCTATGACAGGAGTAGTTGAGGAGTCTGTTGTAGATATGTGACCCTCAAATTGATGAGCTAGGCTGTTTGAAGTCCTGGTAGTTCTCCCTTTGGCCATTGTAACTATATAGAAAAAGTGATCAGAAAGCAAATGGGCCCTCCTTCTAGCACCAAAATGTTGATGGTAGAATCTGGTTCTGCAAAATTCCAATCAATTGATATTAGTTCTTGAACCCCAAATTTCTTTTTGGTTGATAGAATTAATGAAGAAGAATGTGAAGAAAAAGAGAAACAATGGTAGATGGTGTTTTTAACGTGCTTAAGCCAAAATCAAGTAGTGCTAGTCCCTACATCCATAGTAGTTTTCTATTGATTTGGAGAAATTTCTACAGAGTTTAGTATATCTACTTAGAGTTGCTTGCAGTGATCTCCTCCCTCCTATTTATAGAAGATGAGAGGTTACAATTGTAATTCTACAAGTTGTAAAAATATTACATCAACATTAAATGTATAAGACAATATAAACCTATGCAAATTGGCTTATGTAGGTTGCTTTCTGTGGGTGGGTCCCATGTGTCTATTGATTCTGATGAGCTAACGTGAGCTTGTCTGATGCTCCACTTTGCTGAGCTTCTATCCGGGTGATGTGCCTTATCTTGTGAGCTATTTCCAGCTCTAGATTGCTACTAGCTTTCAACCAGCGAGGTCGTGCTCACGTATGGCAAGGCAAGCTCAAGTGTGCGAGCTGAGACTTAACGAGATGGGACTTAGCATCCTAAGTCTTAGTGAGCTGAATCCCTTTGTCTTGGGCTTAACGTCTGCTAAGCTTTTGCTAGTCTACTTTGCAAGACTAGATTTTACCCATGACAATTAACTAGGGTTGTGAACTTTAATCTTTAAATTGCTTGAGAAATATTGATGAAATTATTGATCTATTGATTCCTTGATATTTTGAATATTTGAAAAATAGACATGATCTATTTTCAAGATCTCCATCTCATCACTCAACTTAAACATGTTAATGTGAACTTTGAGGCTAGTAGTGAATATGTAGTGAGCTTTAGTAATACAAGATTCAGTCATAGTTTTCCATTTTGACTATGTGTTGTTACTATCTTGTAATAGTTTGTATAATCATTTTGTTGTCTAAAGTCTAATTTGCAACTTGAATTTAAGTGCTTCTATATTCTCTTTTTTTCCCATTGTGATTAAATTTCTCTGGCGTTGTTAAGCTTGACAACATATGTTGAGATGTTCATAAGATTGCACCAATTACTACGAATTTTCCTTTTTCTTTCTTTGGCTTTGGTAAAATGTTGATCAAAACTTGGGTTAGTATTTCAACCTTTTTGGGCATGCATATAATTTTCAAGGAACAACTTAAGATCAAATCAAAGTTTTTGTTGCAGACAAATATGAAGCAGAATTCAAGAAATATTACGAAAGAAGATAAGTAATTTCTTTATTTTTAAATTAAGATGGCAATTTCTAAGTTAGTTAGCAAGGAACACTAAAAAAAATAACTTCGAGCAATTGGCAATTGTACTCATGAAAAAATACAAAGAAAAAAAAAGGAAGACTTTTCAGGAAAGCTATTTTAGTCATGTCTTTCTCTTGGAGTGGGTTTAATTTTGTTGTGGCTGAAGGACAATAAGGTACAAATGAACATGTGAAATTCTGCATCCACTAAATTTGAAATTTGATTATGATATATACGTACAAAGTATTAACTATTAAAACAACTTACTGGCCTTTAAACCACAAATGAGATTGGTGTAGAACATGATTACCAGAACTAGATAAATTAAACAATTTTTGTCTTGGTTCTTGTTATGAGTGTTCTTTGGAACCAAGTGAACTGGGATGGCAAAGGTCCAATGGGCTGGTCAATGGTTTCATGGGTTGGTCCAATAGAAAAAGACTCATGACCTCTAGAACGAGGTCATGGAAGCCAGGCGATAGCTCGCCTCAGTATAAGCTCAGGTCATTGGGTGAGAGCAGAATGCCTAGCAAGCTCCCTTCCGATCGTATTATAGAATATCCAATCAACAGTCTGAATCAAACTTCTGATCGACAAATCAATCCCAAAATTTAGTAATGATTTACTCTGCATTTATTGCCTGATACCAAGCATTTATTACTCACTACGGTAGTAATGATAGTTTTTATAGTTTATCAAATTACATTTGTAACCCTCTCTATGCCTATAAATAGGGAGGAGAGTCATTGTATCAGGA
>JANHAO010030153.1:0-10215 GCA_026873985.1 Saraca asoca | reverse complement strand
TAATCAAGTCACTATATTATAAATTTTTCATGTATGATATATTTCAAAAATAAGAAAAAATAATTTATATGGTTAAAAAAAATTTCACCTTCAAATGTGCTTGTTTACATTGAATTATACATTAATATTTCAAAAAATATAGAGAAATTATTAATCATATAATTTGTTTTAATATTTATTTTATTTTTATTTATAATATAAATATTTTTATTCTCCTTTTCTTTCCTCTCATTTTCCTTAATAAACTTCCTTTTTCTTTCTTCTCATTTTCTATCTTATCAATCAACAAATTTTTTTTTTCTTTCCCCTCATTTTCTTTCCTCCTACCAACCAGGCCCCTAGAGACTCACAGATGAAAACGCACACCAATAGCCAAAGTTAGGCCGTTTGTTATTGCGGCAAAGGCTGCTTTATACGATTTGGCTTCGCTATCGCTCCAATGTTGTGGTCGATTTAAGATTAAAAAGTCGTCTTCCTGTCATTTCTAAATGCTTTTTACCTATTGCTAGAAGTAAAAGACGAGGTGGCTTTGCGATTTAGTTTATGATTGAGTTATATTTCGGTACTTATTTTCAAATACCTACTAGTATTGTCAAAAATTGTAATAGTTATTAACATTTTTACAAAGGATGTAACTATTTCAAACCCGGGGGAGGGGGGGAGTTGTTATTATTTTTAGACAATAGAGTTGCAAAATTTTGCATACTTTTTACGTATAGAGTTTCGTATAAGAGTTATCATTTGATATGTACTTGAGAAAATTTATATGTACTTTTTGTATGTCTTATGAAAAATTCTCATAAATTTTATAATTTTTTCATTGGAAGTTATAACTTTTATGTAAAAATTTCTTTGCTACAATTTTGAAAATAGAGTTGTAATTTTTTGTATATTTGTTACACATAAAATTCATAATTTTTTATAAAAAAAATTATAAGATTTTCTATAAAACATTACAACTTCTATGACTTTTGTGTTAAATTTTCATATGATGTGTAAATTTTTTGAATACCTACTGAATTGCATGTATAAATTTTTTTAGAGGTTGCATTTTTTTATTCCCAAAATGCGTGCTAAGTAAAAGGGTTGGACGTCCATGTAGATTATTTCGAAGTTCCAAATAAGGGGGAAAAATAGAAGATTTTGCAGGGGAAAAGACTAGCAGGTACTAGTGCATGAATTGCAATTTGGTTTTAACTTGAGCCCTCTCAGGAGGAGTATGCAGCGTTTGATTATTGAATTATTTGGCTTTAAGAACCACGAATTGGAAGAACATCAAGAGAATAAAAGACCGAATTAAGGGTACAACCCATCAATTCTGAGACGTCTGTGAAGTAGAGTAAGATACAAGTGAAGCTTCAATACAACATCCTCAAAAGCCATAATTGTCAGAGCAAAATTTCAGATATAATTAAACTCTTTCCAATCTTCTTATTATCATTTTAAAGGGTTAAGCGATATGTTAATATCATTAAGTATAAGTATTTAAAGAGATCAATGACAAATTCTGACTTTAAAATGAAACAACAAATTGTATTTTTAATTTTTTCCTTACCACAAAATGAGAAGATAATCAAGAACTCCACCACTTAGAAAATCATATCTTAAATTTTAGCTGTGGAAAATTTAGAGCTTCAACTGATATAACTCCCACATGATAGTTTGAGAGCTTAAACCTGTATAAATCTCACATGATAATCCCATATTTGAGTAACTCATATTCATCCAACTAAATTATCTCAAATCGCGAAAAACTGCCATGCAACAATCACAAAACACATGTATTGACCTTTCCATGCAGTTTCAACTTGGAAACTCCATTGCACTGAATCATATTCAGATGATGATATTCAACCGTCTTCCAAATAGAGCATTTGCGTGACAATGGTCCTCGCATGTACAAGTTGGATCATGCCTATTGCTATGAGCAATTGATTTCATCACTAGCAAACTCTATCTTGAAATTAAGATTTTTGAGGAAGCTTAACCGTTTGTGAAGAACGATAGAGGCCAACTGATACGAATTCATGCAATAATTAGCTCTCTTGGCCATTCCTCCCAGAACTCTCAAACTGACTTGGTTGAGATGCCATCAAAGAGTTCACTAAAATGGCACACAACCTGTGCTTATCTATCCTCAGAGGTCCTGTTTTGCCAAATTTACAACTCATTCCCAATACTCTTGACTGAGTAAATATTTAGTTCCACTGTAGCATTGAAATTCCAATGTCATTACCTATTATATTTTGACAAATCAATTATTTTAATATCATGATTGAATGAATTTTAAAATCACGAAGCTAATTTTCTAACTTATCAAAAATAATAAATAGTAATATTAATAATCTTAGTACTACGGTAAGAGTAAAAATATTTCCCTGGACTGAAACAAAGTCATTACCCATAAATGACCAGCAAAATCACATAATCAAACTAAAACAACAGCCCTAAACGATAATAGTATTTGGCCTACAAAATTCATCTTAAAAAATGATTCCAATAGATGATTGAACAACTAATTATTATCAGTTTACTAGATTGTCAAAATCTGGTTTATGCCATCAGATGTTTCATATAACCATTCATTCAACATACATATGGCATATTGCTTAAAGGCAAAAACTTGAGAACATCAAAATCGAGACAAACAACCTAACTCCAGATTTTTACTCCATGACTGCAACTCCTCCAGCAGCTTTTATTTTCTCTATGATTTCATTTGCCTCTTCTTTTGTGACACCCTGTTTAAGCACAGCAGGTACCTTCTCAACAAGATCTTTTGCCTCTTTCAATCCTAGATTAGTAAATGCTCTGACCTCCTTAATCACCTTGATTTTCGCTGCAGCATCAAATTTCTCCAACTTCACATCAAATGCTGTTTTCTCAGCCTTTTTCTCCTCAACCTTTGGTCCAGCAGTGCCATCTTGGGCAACCATGTCCATACCTTCTGTTGAAATTGGCTGCAATTTTGGAAGCCTTATTCTTTCTGCCAAAGTAGGCATGATTTGACGGCGTTCTTCATCAGGTAGTGCTGCGATTCGATCAGCAAGCTGGACAACTTTTTCTGAGGGTGGAGGTCTAGGACCATATGGGTCATAAAATTGGGGAATTTTATACCTTCTTGGCTTGGCATTAGGATCTCTAGGAACAAAATCGGGCTGGAAATCACGAGCCTGCAAAAGCCCACATATATCAGGCCGAGTGGGACGACGAATCAATCTGGAAAGCGTGATAAACCTCATGATTTTGTTCACATATAATAGTGACTCATGGAATCAAAATGTCGAGAATAAATGCTCTCTTAACCAATGCAGTTCTTCACCCCTGAAACATTTTAATAGGATGACAAAGTTGTCAAAGACGAAAATCACTCTCTAACTAAAATTATCAGACTCCACGAAATTGAGTGATATACCACAAGAAATAACTATCATACATGATAATGCACATCAAACCAGATATGTATCTCCCAATAACAAGCAAATTCCAAATTATTTCGTATCAAAAGGGGGATTATCATCATGGAAAGTTGCACAAAAAGATATTAACTACTAAAAGCATTAAATAGAGTCTACAAACAGAATAAAGTGATTTCTGTAGAATATAAAACTCCTAAACTTTCAATTTCATTAAACGGTTTTAGACACTCAGACCCGCTGAGTTTAAAAAAAACTCCTACCGAAGTTCATAATACTTGGCCAATGAGCTAGTAAGAGTATACAAACAGAATACAACCATATCCAAACATCAAATACTCTCACATTCTTCCCACCCGGATGCTGACATGTGTAGATTTCGCAAAGAAAACACAACAGATATTCAATAATAACTAGTACAATACAAAGCGAACAAAATAGAAATCAGGTAGGAAACCAGGCTTAATGTAAGTATCAAACAATAAAACGGAGACTTCAAGACACTTAAAAACATGACTGCAACAAATACTAGTTAGAAAAGAAAAGAAAATACAGGAAATAAGGCCAAAAATATAGAACACAAGCTACTTAGGTAAATTTATATTTAATTCAATCTGTGGATGCACGAATAAACGAGAAGTTAGCCACATTCCATCTTCGGCGCCAGCCTTTTAACATCCATGTCTAGTAGCCAAAGGTTACAACTTATAAGATTATGACATTGAGAGCTGTGGATGATTTAAAGTTTCTTGAAGGCATTAGAGACATGAATAGAATCAATATATCTTATCATTTTCTAAAATTAATCATTGAAAGAGTGACCTCGTACACAAATTTTGTAAGATAAAATTCAAAAAAATGCAAGAAAAAGTCAAAGGATGCAATCATATTTTCTTTCTCCTTCCCTTGCAAAGGATTTTCATTCATCAGTAACATTTTTAATGACATAACCATGATTTCAGAAAGTTTATGCTTAAAGATCGAACCTTCGGTATAAAGGGTCTGTGATTTTGCTGTTGAAGATTACAATTTTGAGTCCCTAGGACTATGGGTCGAGCTTCAGATCAGAAAGTTGGATGGCCATGGCAGTCTTCACTTGTGTGAGAGAACAGATGAAGTTGGTGGCGGCGATAGGTTTTGAGAAAACAGCGTTGTGTTGTGTTGGCGTTTGGAACTTATTTGCTCCTTGGTGCTTCTAATTTGAAGTATTTTCTATTAAGCCCCTTTGTTGGTTGTTATGGGATATATATGTTTGAAAATGTTTATAAAGAATATTATAATCTTTTATCAGAAAATCTTTTAAGATAATATGATTTGATATCATTAAAGAATATTTTTTGGTGTTAGTATATTAAAATACATAAAAATATTATTTGAATGTATAAAGCAATTAAGATTATAGTTTATAAAAAATAGGAAAGAATTGAGATAGGAGTAACAAAATGCTATTTGCTGAAATAGAGACGATTCATTTACCCATAAAATTCTCCATCACTAGTCAAACATTACAAATTTGGTTTGGCCTCGACAGATGGAATATGGACTCCTGTGTCAAAATAAAGAGAGATAGATATATAAATCTTTTTTATATTAAAATACAGATTTTAGTAAAATAAATTATAGATTTTATAATAAAAAATTTTGTTTTTATTTCTTTTGAAATTAGAAGAAATTGACAAGTAAGAAATTGAAGGGATCTGGATCCAAACTAAATACATATTCCCTTAATTTCTTTAAGAAATTGAAGCCATAAATTTAAGAGAAATAGATATAGAAATTATTTTGTGTTAAAACGATGGATTTTAATAAAAAAATTATGGATTTCAGAATAAATGATTATGTCTTTCTCTTTCTAAAATTAAAGGAAATTCATAATGCTATAATCCTAATTTGTCGAGCAATGCTCCTTAAGAAGCTACTCACTTGTTAATGAGAATTTTAAAATTCACTGAAAAGGGATTTCCTTATATAGGCTTGGGGTGGTGCTGGGTTAACCTATTAAGCACGGCCAGTCGACCTTGCAAGACTCAACTGATTGGTTGACCCTTGGGAACTGAGCCTAGGGTCAACTCACCACCCTTCCAAATCATGTTTGAATCTAGTCAAGTTAATCCTATGGGGATATTACAAAATTTTCCTTTAAGATGATTGGTCCTTGAATTATCCCTTGTGCACATTCTAGGTTTTTGGGGTTTATTTTTATCTCATCCTAAAGGTTCAGTTTGTCACTAGATCATTAATTTTTACTTCGTGTTCTCAGTTGTTTCCTTATATCTTGTACCCTTATCGCTAGCTAATCCTTATCCGTGTTCTTATTTATATCCTTTATCATCGACCCAACCTTACTTTGCTCACCTTTGATCCTTTTGGTTAATACTAATCTCGCTTTGCACGTCATGGTATCCATTACGATTTTGTTGCACTACTTTGATCTTATCTTAATTGCTATGGTGATTGTCATCTTCCTTGATTTCTTATACTTCATTTTCAATCTCCTTGTACCTTATCTTAACTATTCTTTATTCTTAATTTGCTGTCATTGCTTTATTTGTTATATGCTAATATCCTCATTCTTCCTTATGTGTCTAAATTTGACCCCTTGTTCTTATTCTTATGTAATTCTTATTGACATGAATATATTATCTTTCATATGAAGCATACTAACTGTGCTAATTGCTTATTTAGACACATATAAAATTGTATTCATAACAAATCATGCATTTTTGTTCTTAAGCTACTTTCATCTTTTTGCATGCATAGACACATTATATAACTATAACATTCATAAAGCAAACATAGGTATCTTTTGGGGTATTTACATTAGTTAGATCTTGTCATGCTTTATGCAATTCCTTGAATGGTAGTTATACAATCAATCATATTATGCTATTCATATCATTTCATATGTTATCTTATTCTTTTTTTAACTTTGGCATTTATCACAATGCCTTTTATTCCCCATTGTCAGGGATTTCTTCCTCATATAGATTTAGCAAAGAATTCACATATTTGTGAGAATAAAATCAATACATACTTGAATTTCCAAGAGAAAAATTTAAATATAAGTTTCACCATGAGGTGACATTATCAACATTCAAGAAAATAAAGAAAATCAAACAAATCAATAGCTGCTTGCATGGTCCTGGCCATGTACTTTAGACAAAAGAAATAGAAAGGGCTTATTAGTCTTACCTAGGTCCTAGACTAACTATTACCATCAATCCTTGTCCTTCATGCAAAAAGGTGATCGTCCACCTTACCCTCCAAGGTGTTCGATCTCTACTCAAGACGGCCTAAGTAACGATTGATGCTAGTGCTCATGTGCTGCATAAGCATACATTTCTTATGGATCGTGCGTGCCACTTAAGGTGCTCCATACGATGTCTCTTTGTGCCGATGTTAACTTTAGAGAGACCTGGGGCTGGGTTGACCTATCCTTAAGCAGCTGCTTAATCCAACTCATCCTCTATCTCATCCATAGGCTATTGGCTTCTTTGCTTGGCACGTATTCATCTAGCTCTTGTTACCCAATTTCTATCCACTTGTTCATGTTTGAAGTTTTGGAACATGTTGATAGATATAGGCTTGGGGTAGGTTGCATTGAATTGTCCTAGGTCATATCCTTATGTCGGGAAGATCTTTAAAAGGATTGGCCCATATGGCAGGGAGCCTTGGGATAGACTCTATGCCATCACTAGCATATGGCTCACAACTATATGGGAAAGGTTAAAGAGATGTCAAGCTTGGAGATGTGAGAACACGTATATGTTAATGTAAGTGAGTATGGACTTGTGTCCTTCTCTTATAGGATAACGAGAATGATGAGGTTAAACTAAAGGAAGGTCAAGGATAGATGGCTTACCTTCTCCTTTAATGATTTCTCTACTTGATTTAAGCGGAACACATCACTATCCAATGAGGTGACAATGGTACTAATGTTGATCCTTGAGTTTAATTGTGGCATAAGTCAAAATTTACCAATTTGTTCAGCTAATAGTCTTGTCATTAATTTGGATATCTTTTTATTGTTCCATCATAATTTTTCATGGTTCTTCTTTCTTGGTGTTAATTCTTGTTTATAAGTCATATTAAGCTTCCTTGTCATTTGTTAGATTTCCTTATTGCTCACCCCGTTTGTTTTTATGTTGGCAAGACCTTAAGCTTTATGTAGTTATGTTTATTTGCTATTGTGTCTAGGTGACTTTATTTCATCTTTCTTCTCCAATTTCCTTATTTCCTATCTCATTTCTTGACCTTCTCTTTCTTATATCTATCTTTCTTCTAATTATTATCATGTTTATTTGTTGCTTAATCCTATTACTGATCTATTTATCATCTTTCTCCCTTCTATGCTGTGTCCATTTCATCTATCTCCCTTGTGCAATTCCTTCCTCTCATGACTTATTTATCTTTTACATTCATGGTAATTTTTCTAGATCTTATGCTTCTATTGTCTTCTAATCTTTCCATCATTCAACCTTTATGATTTAATTCTTATTGATCATTCTTGTGCTTGAAACTATAGTCTATTCTAGTTTTTTGGTTTGCAGTTATACATAATCTCTATTTGTATCACTTTTCCATATATTGTGCTTATCCTAACTTGATCCTCTTTATTTGTTTCCTCCTTATATATATATATATATATATATTTCATTTCTTCCTTTCTTTATTTTCCTAACTTAACTTGGAAGAAAATTTATCCAATTTAAATCTCTTCATTTAGGTCCAGGGGTATTTTTGTTTTTTCGTTATTGTTGTCATTGTTCTTACCTTTCATTTCTAACTTGCATTTAAGGGTACTTTCATCATTTAATGATTTCCCTTACTAACTTGTGGGTATAAATTTCACTTCTAAAATCTCCATTCATTTCCATTCTAATCACAAACAATTTCCTAATTCATATTATTTTCTACTATGCAGACTTGACTACTCTTAGTGAGCAGATTAATGGATTCCTTAGAAAAATTGTATGCTCCTAGGTGCAATCCATCATATCTAGTACCCACTAACCTTAATGTATCATGCTAGACAAAGAACCATTGCTTTAATACTAACTTGTCACATTTTGAAATGCAAGGGTATAATTGACATAAATCACCTTGTGGTGATTTATGAACATATTTTTGCTAAAAATTCTTTCAGCTTTTGAAATCATGAAAATAAATGTGGAAATGTGATTCTTGGTTTCTTTTAAGTAAAATCCATGCTTTGCATAATTTATTGGAAACATTTCGATTAAATAATTTTGAAAACTAAATAAAATATTTTACTTTAAACCACTTCATAACTAAGGACCTGATGTGTGGCTGGATGGATACTAACCACTAGAAGTTTTCTTACTCTTATCTCTTTCTCTTATCTTGTCTCGTGGGACCTTTCTTATCTTGCTGTACCTTGATGCACCATATTCGATAATCCCTTGTCGTATGGGTGACCATCTATCCCATAAATCCTATCATATGGGAGATCACATATATCTTCTAGTGTACTTAAGTCTTTCTTTATCCCTTATCAGTTTACAAACACATACATTTCTTTATCTTTTTTTTTTCTTTCCATCATTTACTTGTACATTCTTATCTATCCCTTGGCTAACATATATCTAACATGAATGAATTATTATCTATTTCCTATCCTTCGTGTCACACATTACATGCTTATGTAATGAAACTATTTATGAAATATATTTCTTAAAATGAATCATTTGTTTTGTTGATGAATGAAATGAATTTATAATGGAAAATAATGTTTAATTAATTAAGCTAATTGTTGAAGGTAAAATTTGGTTTAATGGACTCAAATCTTAGTTAATACTCAGATTATGAGTAGCAGGCATGTCAATGGAAAAAAGAAAGAATGAAAGAGAGGAAGTACAAATACCAAAAGCCTTTTTATCATGGTTCGGCTAAAGCCAATTTGGCTCATACGTCTATGGTGATTGTATTTGCCTTCAGTCGATAGTTTTACTATTTGGATTGGCAAAGTTACAATATATAAGTCCATCTTTCACTATTTTGGTAGAGCTTCTGCATGTATTCAGAAGAAGTCCCCCTATAATGGTTTCCTTCCTCATATTTATAGAGGCTGGGAGGTTACAAATGTAATTTTACAAGCTGTAAATATATTACATCAGATAATGAATGTAGAGGATAATATAGACTCCTGCAAGTCATCTTAAATAGGCTACTTTCTGTGCATGGGCCCCTCTGACTGCTATTTATAGAAGGGTCTCATAGATTGTCTGTGGGTGATGTTTCTAATTTGACCTTAGCAGGCATCTAGTTAAGTGGCGTGCTTCACCTTGCAGGCTAGAATTTCTGACCCAGGGTGGTTCCTATCCTTCAGGTAGCGAGGTCGATCTCGTTCTTAGGGAAGTAGGTTCGCATAGGATGGGCTGTTAGTTAAAAGTCAATGATATCAAGCTTGTGCTTAGTAATACGAGCTAGGGCTCGTCTCTGAAGAGCTTGGACTTCTACCTTGCATCGTTAGCGAGCTGGGATTACCACCTAGAACTTGTCTTGCACCCCGAGCTCGCAGCTAGCGAGTTGGTACCCTCTCTATGTGACCTTAGCTCTTTTGAGTGATTCAGATCTTTCTTGGTTGGACTTCCCTGCTATTGGGCCTTTGCCAGCCTATTTACATAATGCCAAAAAATATCTATAACAAAATCCACCTAACTCTCAGTTCGCTTTGTGGATTAGGAGTTGCAGTTCACTACAGCATAAAAGACCTTTCCCAGCGTTTGTTTTGACCTTTACCAGCGTTTGTAAACGCTGGTAAAGGTCCCAACCAGCG
>JANHAO010030152.1:0-10215 GCA_026873985.1 Saraca asoca | reverse complement strand
CTTTAAGATTTATGATTTTTATATGCTTTGGTTTGATAATGAAGCCATTCCAATGCAGATGTCATTTGTGTATATTAGTTTCTATCCCTTTCTCCCTTTCTTGCTAGAACATGCTCTTAATTTCAGATGGATTTTTCATGTATTTCTTTATGGCAGAGAAAAGATCAAGTGTAACTCCTCCTTTAATCTGATGCGTCTATTAAGCATTAATTGTTTTATTAATAGATAACATTTCCTTCATGGAAAAGGATGCATAAGGGGTCCACTACCCCCATAATGACGTGATAGTCATCCGGGCAAAGATCGGCAATGCTGAAGTGAGAAGAATCATGGTGGACACCGAGAGTTTTGTAAATGTAACATACAAAGGGAGCTTCGACTAGATGGGTGTGAGCGCAAGTCAGTTGGACCTATTGCCTAAGCCCATCTATAGCTTCACAGATGATGGAATACTTCAAGTAGGATGAATCAAACTCCCACTTACTTTGGGAGGCCACGACAGGCAAGCAACTATCATGGCAAACTTCCTAATTATAGATTGTCCCACGGCTTATAATATGGTGCTAGAATGACCTCCCTTGAATGATCTCGACATGGTAACATTAACCCAGGTATTAACCATCAAGTTCCCTTCCCCGAGTAGAATTGGGTGCGTATGCGGAGAGTAGCAAGTAGCTCGGCACTACTATGAAGAGGCAGTCAAACTCGGGGTCCAAAGGAAGAAAGTAAATATTATGTCCGGGGGAGAGCCCTGAGCGATGAGTGAGAAAGGGGTCATCTACAACCTCGAACCTCGAGAGGTAGATGCTGAGCGAGGCACCAGACTAGGTGAGGAACTGGAGGAAGTGCAAGTAAGTGAGGCAGACGAATAGAGATGCCTCAAGTTAACGAAATGCCGGCCACCTGATATGAAAGTATGATTGATGAGTTTTCTCAAGGCAAACGTGGATGTTTTTGCCTAGAACCATGAAGATATGGAGGGCATTGATTTGAGCATAATGTCGCACAGACTAAACATTAACCCCCAGGCCAAGCCAGTTTGCTAGAAGAGAAGACCAATGACTGTTGAACGCTATGCGATGCTTAAAGAAGAAGTGGACAAGCTTCTAGCAAACAATTTCATTCGAGAGGCTCAATACCCCGCTTAGGTGGCTAACCCTATACTTGTTAAAAAGAAGAATGGGAAGTGGAGAACATGTATTGACTTCACTGATGTCAACAAAGCATGCCCTAAAGACAGCTTCCCTTTACCAAGGATAGACCAGCTAGTGGATGCAACAGCAGGACATGAACTGCTTAGTTTTATGGACACCTACTTAGGGTATAACCAAATTCCAATGGCCACACAGCACGAAGAGCATACCTCATTCATAACCAATCGCGGGCTATACTATTACAAAGTGATGCCCTTCAGACTTAAAAATGCAGGGCAACCTATCAGTGGTTGGTGAATATGATGTTTCAAGAATAGATCGGTAAGACCATAGAGGTATATGTAGATGACATGCTAGTGAAATCCAAACATCTCTTCGATCACATTCGTGACCTTGACAAGATGTTTCAAACCCTGAAGAGGTACCAGATGTAGCTTAACCTACACAAGTGTGCATTTGGTGTAGCCTCGGGCAAGTTCCTCAGCTCTATAGTTAATAATAGAGGGATTGAAGCAAATTCAAAGAAAATTAGGGCATTGCTCAATATATGTTCTCCTACAAGACCAAAAGATGTTCAAAGCCTAAACGGTTAGATCATTGTGCTTAGAAGATTCATCTCTAAGGCAATAGACAAGTGTGTTCCCTTCTTTGACATCCTCAAGAGGGCAAAGAGGTTCGAATAAACTCCCAAATGCGAGGTCATGTTGTAGAAGCTTAAGATGTATCTTGAACAAGCACCCTTCCTTTCCAAGCCGAAAAAGGGTGAAAGATTAATTATATACTTAGGTGTATCCCAGCATGCCTTAAGCACGACACTAATGCGAGAAGAGGGAGGAATTCAACTTCCTATCTACTATATAAGTAAGAGACTGTTGGATGTAGAAATAAGATATTGGCCTATAGAGAAGCTGGCCTATTGCCTAGTTATTGCCTCTAGGAAGCTTTTACCCTATTTTCAAGCCCACAGCATCAGGGTCCTCACTCAGTATCCACTGAGACAAGTTCTGTAAAAGACAGATGCCTCAGGACAATTGCTTAAATGGGTAATTGAGCTCACACAGTTCGACATTAAGTACAAGCCCAAAACGGCTATCAAGGGCCAAGCACTGGCCGATTTCATTGCCAAATTCATAGGCCCCTTACAAAATGAGGTAGAGGTCCCTGAAGCCCTATGGTGGGAACTATTCATTAATGGATCACCCAGTGACCAAAAGGCCAAAGTAGAAATGCTCCTTATCAGTCCAGAAGGGCATAAGGTCTTTAGTGCTTTCAGGTTTGGCTTTCAGGCCATAAACAATGAAGTTAAATATGAGGCCTTGTTGGCAGGCTTACGACTAGCCAGAAAGGTGCATATAAAGAGAATAATGATTTCTAGCAACTTGTAATTAATTATTTGTCAAATAAAAGGTGAATACCAAGCTCGGAGGGAGAAAATGATGAGATACCTCCACAGAGTCCAAGAGTTGCTAGGCTCCTTCCAACAATTCAAGATCATTCAGATCTTGCAAACCCAGAACGCACATGCTAATGCCTTAGCTTGTTTGTCTACCACTGACGATCCTGACCTTATAGGAGCCGTCCCAGTAGAGCTCTTTCCATCCCCAAGTGTCAAACAACAAGACGCCGTTATGACAATTGTCAAAGTGCCCAACTCTTGGATGAATCCAATCCTAGACTACTAGCAGAGTGAGAAGTTACCAGAAGACAGACTTAAGGCATGACGTCTGCAAGCTCGAGTAGCTAGATACTGCATATGTAATGACACACTTTAGAAGAGAGGGTTCACGACTCCACTTCTAAGATGCATAGATGGCGAAGATTATAGAACTGTCTTGGAAGAGATTCATATAGGACATTGTGGACACCATGCTGGAGGGCTATTCTTGGCACAAAAGGCCCTTTGACAGGGATTCTACTGGCCGACAATGAAGCAAGATGTTATTGATCTCGTCAAGAGATGGGATAAGTGCTAAAGGATTGCAAAGGTGTCACGAGCCCTACCAGCCTATTTGAAACAGATGACAAGCTCATCACTATTTGCAATTTAGGGAATAGACTGATCAAACCACTTCCTAAAGCACGGGAAAATTGTAAATATGCGATAGTAGCTATAGATTACTTCACCAAATAGGTGGAGGCAAAGGAACTCGCTGAGATCTTATCCTCTAAGGTTGAAAAGTTTGTATGAAACAACATCATTTGCAAGTTTGGGGTCCCTTAACAGATCGTCACCGATAATGGGTCCCAGTTCACTAGCGAGTAGTTCATCAAATTCTGTGATGACCTCAAGATTGTTAAGAGTTTTACAGTTGTAGACCATCTACAAGCCAACAAGCAGGTAAAAGCCATTAACAAGATCATCAAAAAGATCTTGAAGACCAAGTTAGAGGCTAAAAAAGGAGTATAGGCAGACGAATTACAATCAGTACTATGGGCCTATAGGACCACGCTTTGTAGCTCTATAGGGGAAACCCCCTTCTCATTGGTGTGCAGATGCGAGGCAATGATTCTCGTAAGACTTGAAGTTGCCACATAGTGAAGAATCACTTTTAACCTGAAAGATAATAACCAGCTGCTCATTACGAACCTAGACGTTCTGGAGGAAGTGAGAGAAAGGGATAACCTTAGGGTTGCAGCCCATCAGCAGCGTATAGCAAGATATTACAACCATAGAGTGGGAGCTCAAAAGTTCAAACCCGGTAACCTTGTCTTGCGTCTGGTCCTCCCTGGAGCCTGCAAACCCAGCAAAGGGACCCTAGGACCAAACTAGGAAGGTCCATACATTGTTAAAAGGATTGTGAGTGATGGAGCCTATCATCAGGTAGAAATGAATGGAGTAGAATTCTCCTGTGCTTGGAATGCCGAACACTTCCACCGTTATTATCAATAAATGTCCCGGTACCTTATAATTGATTCATTGTACATATGAGCATGAGTAAACGAGATTCAAGCATTCAAGCACGCAAACAACAAGGATAAAAAGAGTTAGAATTCATCGCAATAAAATTATACAAGTTGTTTATGAAGTTCATAACATGTGCTAGGGGCACCAAAAAGAGCAAATTTATACAATTCTTTCTCTAGGAGGATAGGGCCTCAATGGCTGAGCCTTCAACGTGCTAATGACTAGGAGCCGGAATGTCAGGAGTACCATAAGCAAGAACGATGTTAGCAGCTTGGAAGCTACCCTTTCCCTGGATAACAACCTCGACAGAAAAGGCACTGACTCTGGCACCAAGGCCTTTCCTTGTAACATGAGCTTTCCATTGTTCTACCTCCTCAATGGCTTGGGGACCAAAAAAGGAGTAGTCACGCTCAGGGTATTTTTCCCATACAATATAAAAGAATGAAGCGAGAGTTATCCTCCTCGTCTCCGTAACTGTCTCTGCCACACGTGAGGACATCTCGACTTCAACCTTTGCAGCTTGTTTTTCTCATTAACAAGCTGTAACTCTCTCTTTAGCATCATCGCCATTTTAGTAGAAACCTTGGCTTGCTTCTCTACAGCTCTTATCTTCCCTTCGACAGTATTGGCCACCCTGTTCATTTCCTGTAGCTGTGATTAGGCTTCATACAGCTTTATCTTTGCCTTGTTAAGGTTGTTCGTGGCAAGGCTGAAGTTCACCTTTATATCCTCATGATGCTTCATCTCACGAGATAATATGGCCTCCAAGTCCTTTATTTTCTCCCCAAGTTCCCGCACCTCAGCTTGCTTGGCCCCCAGCTTGTCCATGAAAGTTGATTTCTCTTTGTCTTGATCCTTGCACATCGTAACAATCTTCATCAACGATAGCATATTCTATAGGAACAAGCAGCAAGGTCAAACTTAATAACAAATGAAATGGCTAAGGTGAGAAAGGACACTTACCATTAGACCCTGCCGAGCCGCGTATCCTGCCAGCCTCCTAAGGGAGAGTTTCTCAGTCTCCAATGCATTGATCTTGCCATCATTGACTCCTGACGGGTTTTGAGGGTTCACCTTCTTCTTCCCCTTAGCAATCCTTCGCTTCTTTTAAAGAGGACTGGAGGGACTGGAAGGATTGATAGTACTGGTTACCTCCACCTCTCCAGAACGTGGTGAGGAGGTTGGGTCCAAAAGAAAGACCTTAATAGCAGCAGTTAGTTACTTTGCGACAGACAAAATCGCTTCAGCTTCAATAGCCATTGGAACTTCGGGGGTAGGTCTTGCATCGAGAGCTAGGGGCTGATCCGTAGTGATCTAGGTTGAGACAACTTTGTGACCTACAGGAGCCTTGTCTTCGCTATCTGAGGGAGGCATTCTAAGGATCAGGTCCATAATTTTATCATAGTCATCAAAATTTGCTGGCTTAACCTCCGTCAGCTGGCAGATCCCTATATCCTTAGTCAAAACAATGTCTATTAGAGGGGTAAGTCTATGGAAGCAGATAATGCCCTCGTCGAACCTAAAGTCATTCTGAAGATCCTCAGATGAAGCGAACCAATCTATAACCCCAAACTCGTTGACCTCGAGTGCTGGCCATCTACCGATTCCGTCTGCAAAATTGAATAAAAGGTCAGAACTTAGAACAACAAGTCAAAATCCAAGGCAGATATTAAAGAAGTAAGCGAATTCATCCATTCCCAGCCCAACTACCCAGAACAAGAATGAAATCTAAATTTTTAAGATATATCAGTGAAGGGCACGAAATTTAAAACCAGCGAGACTTGTAACATCCCGCATTGGACTTCTCATTCACATCCCCCTATGGGAGGATTTCCTTGTGAGGTGTGTGCCTTACTGAAAGGTAATAAAGCTCATCCTCGGAGTTTGCACACCTGAGGTCGTACAAGTAGCAAGGGGTTTCGGGTGACAGTGGAAGAAGGTCGTTGACCTTGTGAATAAGGGTCAACGAAATCAAAGAAATTTATGAATTAGGTGTTAGCTGAAATGGGCTAAGCATTATTTTATTTAAAAAATCAATGATAAAAGGATGAATGGGGAATCTTAATCCCACGGTGAGATGCAGGATGCTAATGTCTATAAAGCCTCAAGGAGGATGAGCGTCGTAGTCGTCTGGAGCAGGAACCATAACACTACACCCCTTTGGGATCCAGTTCGTGAACTCGTATAATGGACTTATGATGCCTAAAAGCATGACGATCAGGGCGTTGACTCAAAATCATCCTTTAGCCCATGGTGTATCCCAAACGAGCACTTGGGTTTGAGGTAACTTCCCTTCCACTTTATGTCGCAACTCTAGCTTGCCGAACATTCCTCGTATCTTGAAACATGTTCGGTTTGTCATCCTCACTCCTAATCAAGTGACAGCGACATGTATAACCCACTTCCATCTACAAAAAAAAAATGAAAAGACTGATAAGCTCATTGGGAATGAACCATACTACAGACCGGGACTAATGACCCCCTATTTCGCAGGCCATGCACACCCTATGCCACCGCATTGATAACCTAAACTCCAAAAAATGGAGGGGACACTCCGGACAGGCAATAAAATCTCAGAACAAGTATGTACCAGGAATTGTAGGGCATACCAGTAACCCAACTATTCCATTCTAAACAAAGACTAAGCATCTGAACCATATCTATCCACCAACATCAACAATTTCCTAATCACACATACCAGTAACCCAACTATTCCAACAATTTCCTAATTTCCTATGAAGGAAGAAAAATGCACAAGATGCAGAGTTAGAGGGAGCGTTCTGTGATTTTTAGAGAAGAAAAAGTCTGGAAAGTTTGGGCAATGGTCAGAAAAGCAGGAAGATGACAACAAAAACTGGTGGCGTAGAAGCTATAATGGTGGCTGGAGAAACCAGTAGGCAGAGAACACCAGAAATCCAAAAGTTTTCAAATGGCAAAGTGAGAGAGAGAAGGAAAACACTCTTAGCTTAAAAAAGAATCACAACCCTACCGTTGGATCAAGAAGGGTGTCAGTTACCCACAATTCGATGGTCCAGAGAAAATAGGGGCCAATAAATGACGATTCAGCATATGTGCATCAAAAGCTGAAAATAATAATTAGCAGCCGCCGTTAGGAAACAAAAAGCCATGCGTGTGAAATAAATAGGAGTATCGAGCAGATCGTTGAGATCACAGGTCGTGAAGGAATGGGGCATGATGACAAACTCTATCCCGCATCCAAGTAATGCATTAGCCATACGTAGAATTCTTGCACGAGCCACGTCCAAGTAATGTGCCAGCCCCGCACAGAATTCTTGCATGGATTAACCTTGCATCTAAGTAATGCATTAACCACATGTAGAATTCTTATGCAGGTCAGAGGTGAAATAAACATCTCGCATCCAAGTAATACGTCAGCCATACATAGAATTTTTACATGAGTCAAGTCTAAGTAATGTGCCAACCCCACACAGAATTCTTGCGCAGATTGACCTTGTGTCCAAGTAATGTGTTAACCATACATGAAATTCTTGCACAGGTTGAGGGCAAAATAATCATCTTGTGTCCAAGTAATGCATTAGCCATACATAGAATTCTTGTGCAAGCCACATCCAAATAATGTGCCAGCCCCGCACAGAATTCTTATGCAAATTGATCTTGCATCCAAGTAATGTGTTAACCACATGTAGAATTCATGCGTAGGTCGAGGGCAAAATAATCATCTCATGTCCAAGTAATACATTAGCGATATGTAGAATTTTTACACAAGCGGCATCCAAGTAATATGCCAGCCCTGTACAAAATTCTTGCATAGATCAACCTTGCGTTCAAGTAATGCATTAACCACACGTAGAATTTTTGCATAGGTTGGAGGCGAAATAATCATCTCGCATCCAAGTAATGCATTAGCCATATGTAGAATTCTTGCACGAGCCGCATCCAAGTAATGTGCCAGCCCCGCACAGAATTCTTGCACAGATAGATCTCGCATCCAAATAATGCATTAACCATACATAGAATTCTTGCGTGAACCGCATCCAAGTAATGTGCTAGCCTAGCACAGAATTCTTAAACTGACAAACTCAGGACCTCACGTCCAAGTAATGCATTAGCCACATGCAGAATTCTTATATGAGCCACCATGATTAATTGGTGATGCGACACATATCCTTTAAATGAGAATTTATTGGCTATAGCTGGCTGGCTTAGATTTCTTATAACAAGGGTTAATTATCCCATTAAATACTTTACACAACGATTGTTGAGTTATGATTTTGTAGGGGTAAATCACGTTGCCAACAGTAACCAATTAAATTGTCCATACAATGGACTTAAATAGATAAGGAGCAGAAACACAACGCTCAAAATGGCACTAAAAGACCTCTTTCGACGAGGTAGGTTTACATCAAAAGAATTGACATACAAAGATGAAGCAAAAGCAAAAAGCTAACGACTCTGCAAAGGGAAGGAGAGCCAGTTTTCAAGAGGCACACTCCCATCAAATGAAATGAATAGACTCGACTACTCCCGTTCATAGACGTATTTATCTGATGGATCATTTTCTGACTCCCTAACCCAAAAGCAACTCAAAAAGGGACCAAGAACATAGCTAGCAAGGATGAACTCCACGAAAAGATCGTGAAGAAAAAATCCAAGATCTATACAAAACTTCCTGGAAGCCAAGAAGAGAAGTTGTACAGGGAAGTTACATGCAACAGACTATCCATGTCTCTAAAACCTCTGCAACAAACTACCCATGTCCCAAAGAGCTTCTCCAGAAGCCGGACTATCAAGAGAATGAGGTGGTTGATCAAAGCATCCATCAGATAACCTCACCAAAGAGAGGAACTACATGAGCCTTTTGTAAATCCGCTTGGGTTCGTCAAACGGTCCAAGAAACATTTGGTTGTTCTAAATCAAACGACCTAGAAATAATGCAGACGACCATGTTAATGGCTAAGATAATGTATAGAGAAAGGCATGGCCTAAAGCTTGAGAAACAAAAGCCCGAAAGATAGAAATGACAACATGACAGACTGAGAATAAGATTGAGTCATCTTTCAAATTGCAAACAAAAACTTTGACCATCTGTTGCAATTCCTAGCCCGTAAAGCGAGCTGAGAGTTGGGGGCCTTATGTTATATGAATTTTTTGGAAGCATATTTTGGGCCGGTCAAGGTCCAATAATAGGTCTAAGTCAGAGCTTGAGGTCATTGAGTGAGGATCCCAGATTGTTGGGTACGAGTTGAAGACATCTCACAGCTCCATGAACAGAAGAGTGCATCTCACTGAAAAAACTTTCGACCCCTCAACAAAAAGTCCACAACCTTTGGAGGAATGACCAGGCATAGATGACGAGATCAGCCAGAGCCATCAGCTCGCCCAATAACAATGGATACCTGTATGGAACCCAGTTAACAACCCAAGGCACACGTTTCTTACTGACAGCTCAGCCTCCAAACTTACACATTAGCTCCCTGGAAATCCGACAATGATTTGTCCAGCATTAATTATCCGACGTCAAGCATTAACTGTTCGGAACGGTGGAAGTAATCATTTTGCTACTTATGAAATTACACTTGTAACCCTTTCCCTTTCTATAAATAGAGAGAGGAGGTCACCATATACAGAGGATCACTTTGATACATGTAGAGACTTTATCAGTATTGAGAGTGAGCACTGTACATAGAAAGAAAACTCCATTGCTGTATTCACATCCTGTAAAATCGATCTTCTTGGAGAATAGTAAAAGATCAACGTGGACGTAGTGGCCAAATTGGCTTTTACCAAACCACAATAAACTCCTAGTATTACTATTTCTTCTTCCTCTTCACTATTTACTATCATATTTATTGTGTAGTCAGGGGATAACACTGAACTCAACTGGTTGATCGGATTTTGATGTCAATACACCTTTAATTGTATACAATTGTAAAATATTTGTAATCGGATAAAATTTTATGATTTATAAAATTTTTATTATTATTATTGTTTTGACAATACAGAAATTGTGTAATTGGTTCTCGGCAATATGGCAATTCAGCCTGTACATTACAATTTTTATACTGTTGTACAACCCAAGTGCGACGCCGTACTAGAAGATAGGTAAGGTGGCAATTCCAGTTATAATTCCAATATATTTAATTAGCAAAGATTATCCATACAGTTTTAATTAGG
>JANHAO010030151.1:0-10218 GCA_026873985.1 Saraca asoca | reverse complement strand
TGCATTAAATTTACTTTTAATGTTTAATTAATTGATTTTGTTATACACTAGAATTGAATGGGTTTTAGATTGTATTGGATAGTATCGGATTAGATTTGTAGTATTTTTATATGACAATCAGGTGTCAGTGACTGAAATAGTCACTAAATAAAGTGGTTGCAAAAACTGTTCACTGGTTAGAGATCGAATTTGTGACTAAATTTTTTTTTAGATTTTACTGATTTTACGACCGAATTAGTGACCAAAAATTTCAGTCACCAACTTTTCCACTACTTAGCGACTGAACTGTCACCAAATATATAGTGGCCAATTCTTCCATATTACTCATAGACAACCACCAAAACTGTGACCAAATATTCGGTAGCAATTACACAACGACTAAATTTCCATCAACAAATTCGATGGCAAATAGTCAAATGGCGACCAAATTTGGAAGAGCTCAGCGATCGAACTTGTCACTACATATTTCAGTTGCTAAGTTCTACCACTGAATCAAGTATGATCACTGATTGTATTGCAACTGAGTGTTTAGCCACTCCTTTTTTTCAATGGTTGTTGGGTCACTACACCAATTTGGGATCGAAATTCATGGTTTAGCAATCGAAATTTTTGGCCGCTAAACTGTCTTTTTTTGTAGTGTTGACAAGTAATTATAGTCTTTATCTAATAAAAAATATAATTTAAATAGAAAAATAACTTAAAATAGGAAATGATCATTCATGGATAACAATTAGAATTTGAGTTAAATCAAAATTTTCACATTTATGCAAATTGAGTTAATGCTCTCAAACATCAGCCTATTTTTTATGTTACTCATGTTGAAACATCCTAATCTCTTTCTTTAGTTTATCTCCGCACGAACCATCATTACCTCCAATTATGGAGCCTTCTCCCAATTAAAATAATATTTTAAAAATCCAATTTGATTACCAAATTTTCAACTGATAAAACTAACATTAACCTTATTTAGTTAAAACTAATCATTACCTATAACCAAAAATTAAACCACAAACTTATGAACAACCAAAATTTCAAAATTTCCCTATCAAAATGCCTAAATCTCATATTTACACCTTAAAAATACTCGCTTTTGATTATTACAAGGGAAAAAAAGCTATCATCACTAAATGAATGCAACCTAAAATTAGACTTTTTGACTTACATGGTGCTATTGGAGGAATATTTTTTGTGAATAGGGTTAAGGTGAAACTATTTCTATGGATGGTATGATTTTTAGGATGACGTTAGTAGGAGTAACGCAAAGGCCGAAGACATTGTCCTTGACAATGTTGCCAGGCCAAAAACGTTGGCATTGGCAACACTGCCAGGCTTGCCACTTTTTTTTTTTTAATTTTGGCCTTGGCAAAAGCTAAGGATTTTAGTTGCCTTGGCAACGTTGGCTCTAGCAACGTTTTGGCTTATTGCGTTCTTTTTTATTTTTTATTTTTGACTTGTGAGGCTTGCCATTTTTTTAAAAAATTTTGGCCTTGGCAACAACCAAAGATTTTGGCTACCTTAGCAACATTTCATTGGCCTGTAGCTTTTTTTTATTTTGGACTTGTGACTCTTTTTTTTTTTATATAGGTTACTTTTTTTTTAACCCGTGACTCTTGTTTTTTTTTTTTTGTGACTTTTTTTTGCACATGTTATTATTGCGTAATAGTAATCTGCATGTGGTAATCCATTATTGTCCTAAGCATGCCTTATGCATTTTAAATACCTCATTTGCATTTTCTTCTTCTGCATTTGCTTTAGTTAAAACTGAAGCTTGCTCATTCTTTATTTCCTATTTTAACAAAATTTTGATGTACATTTTTATTATCTTATTTATCATTATTTATTTTATAAGAATCCGTTCTATTTATCTGTATTTAAGTTTTATTTTACATTATTACTAAAATGTTAATTTAAATAATTATTATACATTACTCTTTGTAGTTTTTTTATATGAGAAATGAATTATCTATCTTAGTTGAGTAGTAAATAACCTTTACATTAGAAATTATTATGTTATCCATTGATATTTATGGGAAAGTTAATTTTCTAAGGTATAATTTGTCACTAGCTTGTATTTATATTAGATTTATAACATTTAAATTTCTTATTCATGGTAGAATTTTATGTATATAATATGTGTCATGAATTTTTTTTCTACAGGAGTTATGTTATTTATTCTATTTTAAGTAGCTAGTAAGATTTACATTAATACTTGTTTGATTAAAATTAAATTTTTGATGAAGTAAAAAATAAAAATCTTAATTGTAGATAATATAAATAATTAAATGGATTACTTATTTTATTTTGTAACATGTGATATGATAGAAGTTGTTGTTTTGGTGTTCAAAATTTGTTACATTAAATTGTAATTGTAATCAATTATTTACTATCATTTTAAATTTGATTTAATAAAATAATTAGAAATACATATTTATAATTTTTTTTTTATAATTGTAGTAAGATTGTTATTCTTAGAATGTCAGATAGATGCACTCAGATTCTAAATCCCAATCTGAAAGACCGCTCGTTGCTTTGATTATAACACCAGCATATTTTAGAAGCAATATGGCAAGATGATAAGGTTAATAATACTAAGAAAGTTAATCATTTAAAAAAATTGTTCAATTTCTCTATTATTTTCAAGACCTTACTTCTAATTTTTTTTATACGTAGACCAATCAGGTGCTCCATGTCAAAGGCTTAGGTCACATTCCATCCCCTGACCCTCGAATGAATCTCTATCTTTGTTCAGTAGGATTCTATGGTGTTTCTAGAATTAAATACATAAACGTTGATTGGCCCCTCATCGGAGAGATTGCGATCGGAGACACATATATTCTGCACATCACAGGGCAAAATGACAATGATATTGTAAGATGTAGAAGTCCAATTTGCACTCCTTATGGATGATGCAATAGTGGTTAGCCCAACTCAATTGTCATGGTATGCAATGTGTGAGATATTGTTAGTTAATGTTCCACTAAATGAGTATTGTTTCATTTATGGCCAAAAGCTTAGCCTTACAAAGTTATAAGAACGGTTTGATGCTCTCCTAGATAATGCCAATAAGGAGACTATGCAGCAATACAAGCATGCCTACATATTGAGATAGTTAGGTGCAATATTATGTAATGACAAGTTAACCTATTATGTGTATTTGATATTTTTACCCCTGTTAACTGATTTACAAGATGCATGGAGATATAGTTAGGGGTCTGCGATCCTGTCATAGACTTATAGAGAGTTGTGCAAGGCATCCAAGGCAGAATAGAATGACATTTTTGGATGTATATTGCTAGTCTAGATCTAGGCTTGGGTAGATTCCCAAGCATTGCACCTGTTAGCAGAGGTTAGTTGGATCTGGACTAACAAGAGCTAATGTCTTTAGCTTTCAGATGGTGTGACACTCAGGACACAACAATAACTCCAAGTCATGTTTTAAATGCGTTTAGTACTTCACTTGATCACCTAAAGTCGAATCAGGTATGAATAATTGACTTTATTACATTATTGTCATTTATTGCATGAATTTTAATTTCTATTTGTGGCATTAATTATGATTGTGGTTTATGATGACAGGTTGTCTAGGAACCTTACAAGGGTAATATGTTAATAACCCTGCCAGACTATTATATAGCAGGACAAGAGATCTAATATTCATAAGTGCCTTTGATATGTTTCCACATTGTTGAGTGGCACAGCACAAATAGGGTAATAAGGCAATTGAATTTTCAACAAACTATACCCTATGACTCAGATGTCGACGACACTCTACATAAATATACACTATAGGGTAAAGAATCTTAGGACTTAGTTGTTAGACGTGAATGGTGAATGTAACTTTGGAATAACCAATGATGACGAATCCTTGTGTAGAGTGTCAGTGTCAGAACCATTGCACTACAACAATAAGTACATGTGATAGTATAGAAGGGTTACAAGACATTGGATTGTGCCAAATGGTGCAATGGAGGATTTAGTGGTATAATTTATTCTATTTAAATCAATTATATATTGAACTGAGATATACCAGTTAGTAACTTCCTTCTTCTACTTGTATGATAGGCTGACCTAAAATTAGAGTTACAACATATGACCCTTGTCGATCCTAAGAGCAGATCATAGCCTAAGGTTAGATAGATCAACATTGACTTAGTGGATATTGCAATGAGCATCACAAATTCGAAGCCCATCATCCCTACATCCCTACTCCATCGTCTTATGTTTAAAGGCCAGTAGTTCATGTCGATCCAATCGCTGGAGGTCGATGTGTCTAAAGAAGATGCTAGTGAAATAAGAAGCGCACACACTACAGTTGCCTGGGTACATGATAAGACAAGCATGTCTACACAACACATGCTCCTTCTTCGTCATAACATACATATGAAGGGGAATATGAATTTATTCTGACATCATATGGTAAGGCAGGCCCTTTGTACGTAACACAACCCACAATCCATCACCATATATGTATGGTAGAAAGCTCTTCCATGGGTTTCCACAGTCGTCTTTGTTTTCACTGCCAGGAGGTGGTGTGGATATGTTTTTGAGTTGGTCAAGTTTTTTCCCTTCACTGCATAATGTTGAATTTGGTGTGTAGCCAACAACTCCATCTTCAGCCTATGTTTATGAGATAGTGACGGAGCCATTGACTAACCCTCCATATCCAACTGGAATGGAGCCTAGTCGTCGAACTCACAGTGTAAGAGTTCATTATAGTATGAGTGAATGTGTGATAAGATACATAGGGCATCAGGAACGTCCATCCTAACATCAACAACAAGAACATGAAGATGACTCAGATTCAGACTAAGGTGAATGTTTTTCTCTGCTAGATCGTCTATAAATGTTATTGTTTATAAATGTATTTGTCTATAAATGTTATCGTCTAATGTTGTGTTATTTCATCCATTTATGTTGTGACCTATTATGACTATATTGATTGATTATGTATGTATTCTAATATAATTTTATGCATAATAACTAGTAGATAACATGTATCTATGTCGAGATTTCAACTACATCAATAGTAATAAAATATTCCAGTGACAAATTACATTTCAATGACACACCAAATAAAAAAATCTCATTATTTATAAACATTGCCAAGAATATTATAATATATGCTTGAAAAGATATCGTTATATTTCAATGAAATTAGCAACTAAAAAACATACAACTGAGGAAATTACAATACAACCAACCATTGTTTAAATAAGGAATTGTTACATTTAATGAAATAACTACAATAGTTTGCCATAGTGGGTTTACAAGGACTATACTAGGGGGAAGTGTAACATTTCATGTTTAATGCTCAGAGCTTTCTCCAGCCATGACAACATAATTAGGACAATGCTTACGGTTATAGCCAGCAGAATGACATAAACTACATATTTGTCTTTCTCCCCCTTCTCTATAACATTGTTCTCCTAAGTTCATCTCATTCTAAATATGAGTAGACCTTGAATGACCTTTGCCTTTTAATAAAATAATCTGACAACAGTATAGGGCTAACAGCCTATGGCCAGTAATCTTGGTATGGTACTAGTCACCATGCACCCCTATATGCACTGATAAGAGAGTCCATTTGATAAACTAGGTGTATGTATTAGTGGAAGTCCATGCAAACAATATGACAAGCTACAATAGCATGTGAGCATGGAAAATATAGGTGCTAGAATTTTTTGCGACTGCATGTTCTATGGCTGAGGTTAACAATATGTATGTTACTTCTTTTATTGGTTTATGCATTGAATTTGGTCTCCACTTGGAAAATTCCAGTAAGCTTGTCATAAATACATACTGAGAAAGCACTAGCCTTTTCAATATTTTTTTGTAAAGCAACAGTAAAGTCATTTGTGTATATATGCCTGGTCAACATTCTGTCATTCACTTCTTTACCTCATGCCACGAAGTAGACCGTCAATCAGTAGAAGGTACTTTGTACCAAAGTAGTGATATGTAGATTTCATGCACCTTTGAAAACACCATTGACCACTTCCATTAGGTTAGTTGTCATGTGCCTAAAGCATCACCCATTATCAAATACTTATGCCTACTTTTCTTTCGGAAGTTCCTTTTCCCACTAACTTACATTAGCATTCAAGGACCATAACTTGGTAAGCCTAAGCTCATACTTCCTTAGCTACTCCTTGTACCTTACAATAAGGATTACAATAATTAAAATAATTCATGTGAACTTAATATAAGCATATACAATGGTAGGAAATGATTACTTATGTTCGTAATATGTCTCTTAAGGGATGTATTCTTGAAGTATCTATTAAAGTTACTAGCCACATGCCTAATACAAAACCAATAGTGATTGTGAGGTGGCTACCATCCAAGTGATTCATCCTCAATGGCTGCAATTATCCCATCATAGTGATTAGATATCATGCATAATCTATCGACAGACATGCATTCAAATCATACATAAGAATCATGACTAGATCTATTCTTAACTTCAATAATTGCAAATACAATTGGCAATACTTTTCGATTTCCATCTTGTATGGTTGCAATTAGTGGGTTGTACTTGAATTTTCCATACAAAAAGGTTCCATTAACTAGTAGCATTGGTTTATAGAAGGGAAGTGCATCAATGTAAGATTCAAATGCCCAGAATAGCCTCTCAAAGTTCACATTATTAGGGTTAAGATATTATTCTCAATATAAATCCCCAGTTTGCAATTACACAATGGTCTCTGGGTTGGCTTGTTTCATTGCTGCCAACCACCTTGGTAACTAGTAGTACAAGTTATCCCAATTACCATATATTCAACTAATAGCCTTCTGTTTTCCTAGCCAAACTTCCTTTTACGAAACTTGATAAGAGAACTATGATTTTATCGTCTATATTATTTTGGCCACAAGAAGGTTTGGTGTGGTTCTTAGTTGCTCTGCACAGCATGAAGTAACAAAATTAGAGTCCATTTGTATGTGATGTTGTGACATGATAGTAGCGAAACAAGTGTAGGGGGCATTATATCTTTTGACAACCTAATAATCTCTCTTCAAATTGAAGCTTGCCCTTAGCCACTAGTTGCATTCTATACTATATTTTGTGTAATGCACATATACAAATGTTGGTTTTGACTCACGGGTTTATAATTTTAGTGCATACTAATTGCATATCATTTTAAGGCTAATATGACATCTTTTTTGCTCTTGAATTCTAAACCGACATAAAACTCTTGCCTATTGGTCCGAGTGGGATTTTTAACCAATTGATGTTCAGGCCTATCCAGGGCTTCCCAATTGACATATGACATATGTGATGATGGAGATACATATGGTGGTAATGGTTTAGCAACTCCCTCCTACTCCTCTTCCTCAACTTCGGGGCAATCTGATAACGGTTCATTGTCATCCTCAACATCTTCGTACAGATAGTCTATGTTAAGGGTCTGAATACTGCTCGTCATCACCCTGTATTATAGTGGTCACCACACTATGGTTTGACTGGCCACTAACATTAGAGTTAATATGGCAATAACTTTATTAAGAGAACATTTCCATGTATTCAAAATACAAATTTACTATCTCAAGACCATTATTTCCAAGTTGATACACCATATTACTTTCTTCATTTTTATGTCGTCTATTTCAAACTCAATATATAATTCCAATATACCAAGGTTAGGAAATTGATCATGCCAAGAAAACATGGTGCTTACATCATTATCATCAAGCAATCAAAAGCCTTGGTAATGCATAGTATTATGGCAAAATGTAAGGAACACATACATAATTGATGAAATGTGTCATTTAGTCAACCAGGTTCTCTGAAACCCTAAACTGCAAATAAATAGTGTGAAAGAGAAGAAGGATGAAGAGAGGAAGAACAAAGGAGCACCAAAGTTTTTAATATGATTCAGCTAAAGTCAGTTGTTGACCCTTATGTCCACAATAGTATTATTTTTCAACCTTTCTGCTGGGTAAAATATTCTTATAGTGGGTTCTCTCTGGATCTAAAATTGGCTCTCTCTTCTACAATAATCTTAACCCCTATTTATAGTTGTTAGAGTGTACAATCTTAACATGTTCCAGAAAAGAAAAAATAATAAATTAATTACAAGTTAATTCCTGCTAGTTAATGTTTACAAGTTAGCCATACAAGTTAATCCCCGTTCTCATATTTAACCACAATAAGCTTTCTAGAAGATAGTTGAGGTGGCTTATTTCATTTTGCAAGCTAGAGCTCATTGTCAATCAACCTAAGGTTACCATGACCATTGTTGCTTAGCAACTTGAGCTCTCTTTTTGGTAAGCTAAATACTTGATCCAATGATCACAATACCAGAAAAGCTAGGCTTTTATCAGTTAGACTTTGTCTATTGGGCTTTTGCGAGCCCATTTGTATGGTTCCAAAAAATATCCATAACATTAACCCCCAGCTCTCAATTTATTTTCTAGACTGAGAACTATAGTTTGCTAGCAAAAACTTGTAGTTGTAGTCTGTAGCACAGTCATTTAGACTTCTATCTTACTGTTTTACTAAGCCATACATTTAATGTAGATGTTTTATAGCCGTTAGTGTGGTAACCTTGTTTATTTAGTGGACCATTAGATTAAGGGCAATTAACCAGTCTCTAGATCTATTGATGAAACCAGACTAGTCTATATAAGGTGCAGCAAACCTTCTTTCTTATTTCACAGAATAACTTGATGGGTGCGTTGGCTGAGCCCCCCCATATTTTTGAAGGCCTTGATCCTTGATAAAGTGCTATAAGGTGCGTATGCCCTACTACATAGGAATTTCCCATAGACAATTTCTCTTTGAGGATTTTGGGAAATTTTGTATGGATTTCATATCCTCCTCATAGTGATGCTAATGAATTCAGTTCTTTCACCTTTGTTCTTTTACCTCCTTGCAAGGTGATCTACCCATTTTGGTTTTTTAGAGTGTACTGGGGACAATAAAGCCGAGGGGAGAGCTCTTAGCTTAGGAAGAGGATAAGAAAAATCTTGAGTAGTCAACTTGCTCGTCTTATATATTAATCTTTCAACAAAAGCTCAGCTACTGAGATTTAGCCTTCTCCTAGAGCTATGATAGTTGTAAGTTTGTTTTCATCTATATTCTTGAATCCTCATGTGTAGACTTGCCTCGTTGAAAGAGGTTTTCAATAAATTCTACATAATATTCTTGTTTTTCCAAGTACAACATATTGATCGTTTAGTAGGTTGCAGATGATAACATGTTGGTTGATATGAATGAGTTCCTGCAAATCATAACTTGATAAATGTTAGATAAAATGAATGCTTGATAAGTTAATCAACCTCAATTAGCATGTTTTGATAGATATTGGTTAAGTACTTAGTAGGTCATATAAGTTGATATAAATGGACCTTAGCCAGTAAATCATGATCAAAAGGATATATGCCATGTTGAATGGCCAGTAGATCATATGAATACATAGTTAATCACATGAATGCGGTGCCGAGTAATAGGTTCCATGAGAGCTGCACCTTAATTAGCATAAGTTGAATGCTTAGATAGGTCACATGAGAGTTGAATGCTTAGATAGGTTGCATGAGAGTTGCACCTTAATTAGCATAAGCTGAATGCTTAGATAGGTCACATGAGAGCTACGCCTTCGAGTATCAGGTCACATGAATACGGTTGCCAGATAGTAGGTTGCATGTATATGGTGCTGAAACGTAGGTCACATGCATACATTTGCCAGATAGTAAGTCGCATGTATACGATGTCGAGTAGTAGGTCATATGCATATAGCTCTAAGAAGTAGGTAGCATGCATATGGTGTCAAATAGTAGGTCGTATGCATGTGGTTATGAGAAGTAAGCCGTATGCATACACTACCGAATAGTAGGTCATATGCACATGTTTACTAGATAGTAGGTCACATGCATACGGTGCCGAGTAGTCGGTTATATGCATGCTGTTGGGTTTCATGTAGTAAGCACAGCGAAAATTTTAAAATTTTGAAACTCAGCCACGGATCCATGTGCATAATATAAACTAGTTAGTTCAAGATTTACCTTATTGCGTTGCATATGTATTGAATGCAGCAACATAGATTATGATTTGACGCAAATCTCACTCACGTCAGAAATTACTCCTTGCTGCTGCGGCTAGATCCACAATCACGAACTAGGACTATAGGTTGATATAGAATCACAAACATAGATTGTTTCAAACTGTGTCTCTACGGTATCCACACACGAGCAAGACGAAACTCCAAGTAACCCGGATGG